>JASEVX010000001.1:31983303-32235803 GCA_031761405.1 Serripes groenlandicus | reverse complement strand
ACAGTTCCAAGACCGAAATCGGTTAATACTAAATAAATATAAAGCTAGTACCTCCAATTCATGATAAGATAGAATTGTTTCCCTTTAAACCTAAAGTTCAGCTTCCAGTCAGTAAGTTGTTGCGAGCCAGTCCACGTCCATGGGTCTAATTTGCCTTGATCATACCAAACACCTGAATACTAAACAGAACATGGAAAATAGAAAAACAATCGGAGATAGAATAACAATATCCCACGCTCCTATTTGTACAATACACACCAAGGTATCTTATCTGCAACTTAACATTCCTTATTTGAGCCGTCCCGCGAGAAACCAACATTGTGGACTTTGCGTAAAGGATCGACCCGGATCAGCCTAAGCATGCCACGCAGGCTTACTCGGATAGACACTGTTCACCTCCTGTGGATTTACTATTTCAGGAATCATTACTCTATACCTCTATCCCTCCTGAGACGGAATGTGTCGGCCCGGATCAGTCTGCGCTGACTGTCTGATCTGGGTCGATACATTACGCAGAGGCTATACTGATAGCTTTCTCGCGGGACGGCTCATTGAGTCTAATCATTTGTACCTGCATATTTGACGACGCAAATGCATGCACAATATCACGGTACAAATACAACACGACGGCTAAACAAATCTGGCTAAAACAAATACGTTACCAAATACGGTATTGATGAGACGTCCTCAAAATATAACGTGATATCATTCAAACGGCGAAAGTGTGACGTCATTCGCACGCCATTCATAAATGTTAATACATGTGAAAAATATGTGTTTTACATGTGATTTAGATATATTTATTTATTTTCAATAATGTGCATCTTTCTTATAAGTTAGAAAAGGTATACAATCAAGGATGAATTATGCTGCGATAGAGTTACGCCACTTTCCGTTATATATGCTATGCGGAGCGTGGAAACATGGAAATGCTTATCGAGAGCAATTTCTTCTTTAATAACGAATTCGAATAGAGCGTCCGCGGCCGAGCACTCTCTGGGCGTTTTTTCCCCGTCCGCATCACAGACGGTCAAGTATTGGTAAATTGCAAAGACGTACATATGTGCCGTTGATTGCAAAAATGATCAAATAACGGCAGCAGCAAAACCGGCAAAATATCGTCTGCAGACATGTCGTTCAAATCAAGTATACAGTATAGTTGTACGTATCTGGAATACCCATATTTCTTTCCTAATTAGGCCTACAAAAACTAACAATGAAAACAATGAAAATGAGAATGATAATAAAAGTTAAATTTTAACAAGTAAAAGTACTTTCAAACTTACCATCTGATTGTTGAAATACGGTTGTGCTCTGGGAATAGCTGATATGTCAATGGTACAGTCAACCAGACCACTCGAAACGAAGGTAACAATCACGACAAACGTTGAGAAATACATAATTCAATGTACGTGTCGCTGTGGCGACTGAATGTTTAACGGTTTTATATTTATACAGTGCAGTCGACATTTGACAGAAACAAAATGCCCGTGAGGGACGATCTATATATACGTAGGACAACGTTTATCTGTTCAACACTTTATTTGTAGGGGGATTTATGCCGTTTTCAACATTGTTTAAGTTATATCACGACGACTGTTCACTTACACTCTACATGGATAGAAAGGCAGCCGGTTGCATGTGAAGAATGTTTGAGTGGACTACTGGTGTGAAAAGCCAAAGAGAAAAAAATTAGTTTAATTGTTCGCTGTGATATAACTGACGAGTTGTTAAAATAATAGTGTTGATCCAATGAAACAAGTACTTGTATTTGCAATGTGCAAACTGCTTAATGTACAACATCTTTAATAACCTGCTGCGATTTCCTTACTATACAGATCGCTATTGTTCTTGGACAAGCCTCCGGAAAAGGACGATAAGTCCACAAACAATTCCGATCTCTAACGACGTCAGACGGAAATTGCCGAGCATATTGACCGATATGTATGTTGTTACACCGTATTGGCTCCGATGTCTAATTACAACTATTCGGTGTCATTTCGTTGTCCCTGAAACTCTTAAATGAGTCAATGAATTCCGGAGCAATACGTTTATGGGCCCGTGTTCAACAATCGTTCTAAATATCATGTTCATCATAATTCTAAATTAGCAAAATAAAATATAATTGGATAGGTCATACCGATTAGCCACTAGAACTTGTGATTTTGTTACTGTGAAATTGAGAATGTTGTTTTTAAATTTGAACTTGGTTAACGAATAGGAAAGGTGGATTTAACAATTGATTTCCAAACTCAGATCGATAATTGTCCAGTAATAAGCAATATGGCGTAAATTATTTGCTTGTGTTTCAGGTAGATGTATTCCAAGAGAACACGAGGCATTGCAAGATATGTCCTTCTAGCCTAGAGTTTTCTTACAAGTATTACTAAATTTAAATACATTTCGGAATGTTGTTCAATTCGTGATGACGTAATAAAGCATGTTGCTGTTCCCATACATACTCTTACTTTTCCATTTTATATAACAAATATTTCTAGATAATTATCTATCTGACATATTGAGTCTGACATATTGTATAGGTATATATTTATTTACTTTTGTCTGACTGACTGGTCTCAGGATAAATGGACAAGTAGAACTAATAACTTGCCCATGTAACACCGTAATATAACTTAAGGATGTACTGAACTGAAAAGTGGATGTTTCATAATATTTAACTTTTGTTGTAACATTGTTTTTTTGAAAGTTGGATGTATGTTTAATAAAAAAAAAAAGGTATGTTAGTGGACTTTAATTTTTGCTAGATCCATTTATGAAAGCCTTATGATATGCATTTTCTTTGCTATTTCAGCACATGAAAAAAATAAAAGTTTTCACGCAAATTGCCAATATTTGAAAGATGATATGCTAATTATTTGTCTTCTTGTGGTTTAAATCTCATTTTGAAGTTATTTTATCCATATCTTTGGAAGTTGATGTGCTACGTTGTAATTGAACCTAAAAATAGACGCTATTTTCCCCTAATGAGAACACATATTTGTCACGTGTAAGATTAGAAAAGTTTTAAACTTTGAAATAAGGAAAAAACATATTTATAATATTTAACTTTTTCTAAAACTTCTTTAGGTTATTGCAATTACTATCACTTATCAAAATTTAAAAAGAAAAGAATATGTCATTGAGCAAAATGTTTCAGTTTTTCTGGTCTGAATGGCTAAAAAATGTTAAAATATGATTTATTTTTTAAACATATCTTCAATTGTCATTTAAGTTTTACAATATATTCTACTTATTTTCAAAACAATATGATACTGTACAAGTTCTAGATTAAAATTTATATACATGGACTATTATATTACATAATCAAACATGGCGACTGGACAGCGCTTGGAAGGCTCACGAAAAAATTCAGTCCTTTATCTAAAACAAATTTAATCCACTTTTATTTTAAAGTTTGAAGCATTATTAAAAGGTATAATGACTAAACAGGTTTTAATTGACAACATAATCAAAAGATTTAATAACAATGTAACCTTTTTCTTTTTCTTTTTTGAAATATCCACTTCTCAGTTCAGTACATATTTAAAAGCAAATGTTGCAAGAGGCTAAAAAGACAGACCAACCAATCAATCAATTGTATACACAACTATGTTTAAGCGAGTTATTATGGATCATCCCTTCTTGCCTTTTACAGGTTACCTGAACAATATCTGTTTTGATTGATCACTAATTACTCTATGCAGATTCATTATACAGTTGAGGAGTGATAATTACCGATCGTGTTTTCGTTATAATAAATCTAGTTAAATGCTTATTATCCTCTATGTTCTTTGTCCATGATTAAAACATCCTACGTAGAGGATACATATGAGCTGTTCCACGGGAAAACCAACATTATGGACTCTGCGTAATGTATCAACCCGGATCTTCTTGCGTAGTACGCGCAGGCTATTGCAGACCGGCACATTCCGTCTCAGGGTGATAGAGGTATAGATTAATGATTCCTGAAACAGAAAATCCACATGAGGCGAAAAGTGTTTGTCCGGGTTAGCCTGTGCATTATGCTTAGAATTATCCGTTTCGTGCTTTTCGTAGAGTCCACGCTGTTGGTTTTCTCGCGAAACGGCTCATATATATATTCAATACGGTCAAAATGAAATCTGCTATAAGTCTGGACAAACTTAAATGACCCTTCGTGTCTATGTTTAAGACCAGTGTAGATGCATGTCATATTTACAGAGAGTGTTCATATTATAGTGTTTATGTTTCTCTAGATGTGTTCAAAGTTATCTTCCCAAGATGTGTTGTAAGTGCGTCGGAGTTATATGTTGTAGGTGCCTACGAACTGGTAAGAGATGGCTTTTCTGAACAGTATAGATCACAATTTGATCAAGATCTAAACTGTTAACATAATACCTTCACACGCTGTTAGAAGAAGCCGTCAACTGGTGTAGACTCGAATACGACTGAGTAGGTTGAACATTTGGTGGAGCGTCGGCCTCTCGTACCAAAGGTACCGGGTTCGAATCTCGTTATGCGCAGGTTCTGCCCTTGGGATTTTCCCACTCAAACGGTGTGAGTACTGGATATGTCTCCAGGAAGCAGATATCGAGCGTGATTAATATAAGCTTGTTTCGCAATGGATGTAAAATAAATTAGTTTAAACTTATATGGGCCTACGCAGTTAAGAAAATGCCAACTTGTAGCTTTTCCTATGCACTGACTCATATACATGTACTGCATTTTCGAAAACACATCATAATATTCGACACAGGTAATACATATTATCATCATTTAAAATGATATAACATATTCAATATGAATTATAAAAACGTTGATGAATGAAAACAATGTGATTTCTTGAAAGTATATCTATGTATGCATGCTGAATCGGATATCGACCTTGCATTTTTATGGCGATTGTTGTAACAATAGTCAATGTACTATGACACAAACAGAACAATATATAGGGAGATTTAGGCAGTACGTCAGAAATGGTCCCGTCATTTCTGCAGAGACAAGGTTAACAATAATAATGTCAGTGCTATTTTGGTACAAGATTGATACTAAGATTTGATAACTATCGAACTAAGATGAAATTGAGTTAAAACATGTAAACATTAGCCTTCTTCGTGTCTGGAGACAGAGAATACTATTGCGCGAGACATACGCTCATTGAGGAGTGACACAGTAAGCAGGTGCCCGTTAGGTCAACCGACGGAATGGAATTTTGATATAAAGGGAGGTAATTCAGAAATCATTACATTATTCTTAGATTATATGTTGAATATAGTACAAATACATTATCTAACACTTTTGGAAGTAAAATCCTACAATAAAGTTATATTTTGTAACCGAGATGGAGATAAATCGAAAATATTTTGATTCAATCGGAAGTAATATAGAGTTGCTGAGATGTTTTCTTAAAGCAGTTTATATAATTGAAAATAACTGAAATTAATTCTACGTGACAATAACAAGCAGCTTTGCGCTTGATCTTGCTTCTTGTAAGATCATGACAATAGCTGCCCGGCCCATATCTTTGAGAAAAAGAAGCTGGCATCACCTGCTTGTGCCGGAATTCTTATACATTTGAACCTTCTAACAAAAGTAATAAATCGGCTAGCGTCTGTATGTGGGGAATGTTTAAGAATGAGAAGTTACACTTAACATGTTCCGTTCTTACTTGAGCAAACCAGTTTTTAAAGACCATCCATGGGAAGAGAACAATCAAGTGGTCTTTGACCCTTTCCCACATACAACATATCTGCAGCAGATGACGTTGGGAATATCAAGGCAAAAACACGCAAATGCTCTATAAATGTAGGTAATTACTAAAAAGAATTGAAAACATTGTGGCAAAAGACGAAATTGCTCGTTTTCAAAAGTTGTCTGCAAATGCGTCATAAAGCGTCTGTATGTGGGAAAGGGTTAATTACAGGGTCATTTGTGCAGAAAATGAATAATTGGGAAATTAAAAGAAATAGTTGCTATAGACAGGGTATTGCTAAACAAAGCCTGACTTTAGCACAAAATCACTTTTTGTCGTGTCCGCTTTTGGTGAGCTCGACATAAAGCTGTCACAATGGCGGTTCGGTGAGTGTGTCCGTGCGTCCATGAATCTGTCTGTCCGACCCGCACCTTAACCATGCATAATAGGATTTCTGAGAAAATTGGCACAAAAGTGCACCATGATGAGATGGTGTGTAGTGCACAACATTCAGGCCCGGATATTGTCAACAGTTTTGGGGTTTGTTGAGACACTTTGCTTGTAAGAATCAACAGCTTTCATTTCATTTACGTTTTCTTGACCCATTAATAACTACTATGTCATCACTAAGGTAATAGAAGGTGATATAATTAGAATGATCTTGGTCCTGTTGATTTTAATATCTGCATGTGGATACATGTACTTGCTATATGTACTTTTATGTTGACACAATTGGTATTTAAATTAAACCGATGAATATTCAGTACACGTCTGTCTCTTTATTGACGCCGCGTGGGAGCGCGGCGTCAGTATGGGATAGGTTTTAATTTTGTACCATTGGGTGACGTAATCGAAAAGGGAGAAACCAATGTTATTATTGTTAAAAAAACCTCTGTTGTTTGATTGAAAAAAACAACCTTTATGAATCAATAAATTGTATTAACTGATTTAAGAAACAACAAGATACAAAATACGTTTGTCTTCTACCGTTATTACAAAACTTTATACACATTTAATTTGTATTTAATAACTTTTCCCCAACTGTCTAGGCTACGCTGTTTTTGATTGTTTGGTTTACGGCCCTGACCCAATTCATCAAAGCTCAGAGAAAAAGTTCACTTTTCCCAAACTTTCTAGGCTACGCGTTTTTAATTGTTTAGTTTACGGGCCCAAAATTCGCCGGATGTGTTTGCCTATTTATAAAAGTGTGTGAAGTTGGCAGAGCATTAGACGTTAGACATTAGACATTCAAAAAAAATATTCGAATGTCTAATTAGACGTTAGACATTCGATTAGACATTCGCTAATTTTGATTATCGAATGTCTAATTAGACATTAGACATTCAATTAGACATTCAGAAAAATCGCAAATGTTAAATATCGAATGTCTAATTCGACATTAGACATTCAATTAGACATTCGCAAATTACAAGATCTATAACCCAAATTCGTCGGAGGTCATTGTACATTCAAAAAACGAATGTCTAATTGGTCAGTTAGACATTAGACATTCGATTAGACATTCGCAAATTAAGGGATTTAGGTACCAAATTCGTCGGAGGTCATTGTACATGCAAAAAACGAATGTCTAATTGGTCAGTTAGACATTAGACATTCGATTAGACATTCGCGAATTACGATATTTAGGTTCCAAATTCGTCGTAGGTCAACGTACAATCAAAAAACGAATGTCTAATTGGTCAGTTAGACATTAGACATTCGATTAGACATTCGCAAATTAAGAGATTTAGGTACCAAATTCGTCGGAGGTCATTGTACGTGCAACAAACGAATGTCTAATTGGTCAGTTAGACATTAGACATTCGATTAGACATTCGCAAATTACTATACTTAGGTTCCAAATTCGTCAGAGATCATTGTACATTAAAAAAACGAATGTCTAATTGGTCAGTTAGACATTAGACATTCGATTAGACATTCGCAAATTACAAGATCTATAACCCAAATTCGTCGGAGGTCATTGCACATTAAAAAAACGAATGTCTAATTGGTCAGTTAGACATTAGACATTCGATTAGACATTCGCAAATTAAGGGTTTTAGGTACCAAATTCGTCGGAGGTCATTATACATTAAAAAAACGAATGTCTAATTGGTCAGTTAGACATTAGACATTCGATTAGACATTCGCAAATTAAGAGATTTAGGTACCAAATTAATCAGAGATCAATGTACATTAAAAAAACGAATGTCTAATTGGTCAATTAGACATTAGACATTCGATTAGACATTCGCAAATTAAGAGATTTATGTACCAAATTCATCAGAGATCAATGTACATTAAAAAAACGAATGTCTAATTGATCAGTTAGACATTAGACATTCGATTAGACATTCGCAAATTAAGAGGTTTAGGTACGAAATTTGTCTGAGGTCATTGTACACGCAAAAAACGAATGTCTTATTGGTCAAATAACTTGAACATATTGATAACTCGAACATATCGATATCTCGAACATACCGATGACTCGAACACATCGATATCTCGAATACATTGATAAAACGAATGTTTTTAACTTGAACATTTATTGACAAATCGAACATATCGATATCTCGAAACTTTCGATATCTCGAACTTTCCAATATCTCGAACTTTCGATATCTCGAACTTTCCGATATCTCGATATCTCGAACTTTCCAATAACTTTTCGATATCTTTAATTTTTTTTGTTCTCGATATCTCGAACTTTATCGGAAAAGTTCTCGTTATCTCAGAAATTTGCGATATCGTATTTTTTGTTTATATACTTCCGTTTTTAACTCCACTGGCTGAAAGCCAGTCGAGCTTATGTCATGGGGAATCGTCCGTCCTGCGTTCATGCGTGCGTGAGTGCGTCCGTGCGTGAGTGCGTACTTACGAGAGTAATCTTGTTGGATAGTGTTTTTTCGTATACCCCAGCCACCACCCTTATAAGACACTTTGATAAGTGTTTTTTTTTTATACAATTGTGTTATGGGTATCTAATTAACATATTATTGCTATTTATTCCGTAAAGGGGGGATAATTACGGAATAAACCATGTGCTTGTTGGGTATACCCAACAAGAGAACATCAAAGGAAAACACCCAACAAACGCCTTTTGGACGTACGTGCGTGCATGCGTGCGTCCGTCCGTCCGTAAACGTTTTGCTTCAAACTGTTTCTCCTACCTAACCACTGGACCAATTAGGATGAAACTTCATAGGAAGTATCCTCTCAATGATCTCTCCTTAGTTCCTCAAACTGTTTGGGATCCATGCAAAATTCTGGTTTCCGAAAGAAAAAACAATGAAGACTTAAAAAATCTTCTTCTCATCCGTAGGTATCAGGCCGATTTTCAAATAATTGTGTAGTAGTGAAGACTTAAAAAATCTTCTTCTCCTCCGTAGGTATCAGGCCGATTTTCAAATAATTGTGTAGAAATGTTGCTTGGGTGACCTTCTTTCAGACTTTTTCGAGCCAAGTTGATTGGTCGAAAACTATGGCCGCCAGAGGGCAGAGCTATTTTTGCCTTATAATATGGTTATAGTGAAAACTTAAAAAATCTTTTATATATATATATATGACCCTCTATCAGATTCCTTCAAGCCATGTTGATTGGTAAAAAACATGGCAACCAGGGCGCGGGGCTGTTTGAAGATTTAATTGGCAGTGGAGCGATACTGGCCCTCTTGGGCCTCTTGTTGTTATCATACTTCTGATAAACACGAAGGAGAATATACTTCACCCTCTCCTTCCAAAGCTTGTGTCACACTTAATTTATAACTAGAGACATTACATGTTAATATTTAAGCACCTATGTGATGTTTTTTTTTATCTAATTGATCTAGTTAGAGCAGATTTGAAACCGTGTATTGGTAAAAAATTAAGAAACTTCATGTTGTATGGTAACCTTTTATTATAGGCTATGGTAGCCAGGTGAGCAATATAGGCACATCTTGGCCTTTTTGGTTATGATAAAGGGACATTTGGCCTTCTTGTTCGAAATATTTACATCCTGTCTGTTTTCACACGTTATTTAAATGTACTGAACTACATCTGCTTCCTTTAAGTCATGCTTCAAAATCATGCGCGGCGTCCTTTGATGCTCTGCATCAAAATTCGTCTTGTTGATATTTAACATTGTGTTCAATTGTGAGTTTACAATGTGTGGTCACATGAGCATTGCAATGTATATGGCACATTGTTTAACCTATACACCTGTACTTTGTAATATGTTTACAATGAGATGACTCACTCACCTCAGTGCAATCACCCTACGTTTTAGCGCGAATTAACACTCAATGCTGAAAGTGTAGCGCAATTGAGTTGGAGATCGAGCATTATTATATATATGCCTATATTTGCATCAATTGAATATTTTGGCAAATAGAGAAATTGTTCATTATGAGCATTTTTGTGTTTGTTTTTGCTCACAAGGTTTTCAAAGCAGCTTAAATTTTCTAAGGAGAAAATCCTAAATGTGAAATAACTACATTGGACAGACCTGTTTAATATCAGACATCATTAAAACCAACCACCAAACAAATGGATACTTTAGTTTTCTTTCATTTCTATGATAATTTAGTCATTTTCTCTGAAAAGATATTCAAATTCAGAGAAAAAAGATGTTGCATCTGAGAAGTAGGTAGCATGATCTCTATAGAGTTGCAAACATGGGGAATGGAGGAACTTCTGTTTTGTCGTTTTCTGAAATAGGTATGCCTCATCAAAACTCACAGGGAATGTTCATCCATTAGCAAAGGTGTATTAAAGATGACCTAGTTATACCTATATAACTGCATTAATACCTTCCACATGCAGCTCCTTAAGAGTCATCAAAAATGTTATTCTTTTTTGCATAGTGACTTAGTTTTTGATAGTTGTTTTGTTGTGGTTTTACACCAATTTCATCATTATTTCAGTTAAATCATGGTGACAGTTCAATTTCATGCATGCTGGGTACACACTCCAAGTTTTGAAATGTGAATTGTCCAAAGGCATCATGCCGGTCGTGACTGAGGATCAAACCTAAGACATACAGTTTGAAATCTCCGACAATAACCACTCGGCCACGACGGATTCTTGTTTCGGAAGAGACATAATCTATTTTGAACAAAGTCCTGATTTTATCAGTTAAGAAAAATATTCTGACACAGGGTTTAAACATGCTTAATTCGAAAATGTAGTCTCTAAAGTGTACAACATATTTTATTTTTAATACGGCCTAGCGACCTGGTGATGAACATGTGATAACCCCAAACATAAAACCAAGACAAACATTCTAATAAAGTTCCATCGTTCTTGAGCTAAAACGTAGGTCTATCGGGTGACAACTATATTTTCTTAAATTTGGTATGGCCTTATTTTGAACACACCAGGACCCATTTAAAACGGAACTTCAATATCACAAAGACAAACATTCTGGCAATTTAACATTATTCTACTGTCAAATGATGGAGCTTTACTCAAGTTTACCCGCACCAGAGTGCACTTTTATTGAAAACCGCAAGGTCTACACCGAGATATTGCTTGTTACCTTGCATGATTTTCTATACGATCGCTACTACAGTGCCTTCGGCGCTTTGATTTTTATTGTTGTTTTTTTATAGTTATAATGAATGGTTGTCATAATCAAATAACATACTCATGCTTGTAAATAATTAATATGCTTTTCGTGTACGTGGTTTGTGGTTCAATTGATCCTTTTAAAGCTCGATGGCGAACAAGGAAGATCCTTTTCAGACATGAATAAAGGGATAATAATCTATAAGCACACTTGTATTTCGTCTTACAAAATATCATGACATTCTTACGTTTAGAAAATGATGTGTCACCGTCAGCTTTCATTTCTCTCTCGAAACAAATAGCTATTCTATGCCAAAGATAAAAAATCTCATTCTCTTTGTGCACAGTAAACTCAACCACCTGTTAACATAGCCTTCTATATATCAAGTTAATATAGCTTTTCTAGCCCCTCCTGGTTCAACATTGCTTAATAATGCTTTTCAGACCCCAGTATAAATAACTTTATAAAGTCCCTTTTTATAATGACGATATTTTGGTAAAAGCAAAATCAGATCTGCACAAAACAAAATAAACAATGCACCTGACGCAATAAACATGTATACATATGACATTATGAAATATGTATAAATTAGATTCTATTTATTCTAGCGTAAACCTGGTTAATAGAGAGTCAGGTTGCAAGATTAAAAGCTGTTAATCTGGTCCACGCAGCTGGAAAAAAAGAAGAACATGAAAGAACTGTCAGAAAGTGTAACAGCTTCGGTGGTGAAGTGTAGGCGAGCAGTGTTCATGAAGATTCAGTTCAGACTGCGTGAATGAGCAAGCCGATGTGAATCTACACAAGTTGCAAATGACTTAAGGTTGATTTTCACATAACGCCACTCGAATTGATGTGGTAACGCATTTTGATATTAAATTCAAGTTATAAGAAAAACGACCTTCAGAGGTATTGAAATTGACAGTTATTTGCAATTGACAGTTATTTACAATTGACAGTTATTTACAATTGACAGTTATTTGCAATTGACAGTTATTTACAATTGACAGTTATTTGCAATTGACAGTTATTTACATTTGACAGTTATTTACAATTGACAGTTATTTGCATTTGACAGTTATTTACAATTGACAGTTATTTACAATTGACAGTTATTTACAATTGACAGTTATTTACAATTGACAGTTATTTACAATTGACAGTTATTTACAATTGACAGTTATTTGCAATTGACAGTTATTTACAATTGACAGTTATTTGCAATTGACAGTTATTTACATTTGACAGTTATTTACAATTGACAGTTATTTGCAATTGACAGTTATTTACAATTGACAGTTATTTGCAATTGACAGTTATTTACAATTGACAGTTATTTGCATTTGACAGTTATTTGCAATTGACAGTTATTTGCAATTGACAGTTATTTACAATTGACAGTTATTTACAATTGACAGTTATTTACACTTGACAGTTATTTGCAATTGACAGTTATTTGCAATTGACAGTTATTTACAATTGACAGTTATTTGCAATTGACAGTTATTTACACTTGACAGTTATTTGCAACCAAATCAGAAACTTTAACAGGCGGCTCTTAGCCATATCCTGTCTGTCAGGGGCTTCAATGTTTGTACAACTGTATGGCGAAACGACCCTGGTCAGGTTACACAGATCTGGGTCTTCTTTGGTAGCTCAGTGGTTCTTCTTGTGACTTAGCCATTCTTCTTTTTTGTTTTCAAGATTTTCTTTCTTTTAGATTTGTACATGTGAACATGTCAATAAACACAACTATGTCACTCATACTTCTGTGTAATATTAATGACCTGTCATAACTAAAAAGGTCAAAGCATGTCTTCACTTACGATGCCAACCAAAGGAAGACATTTTGTGTCGTAGGCAGTCTGGATGATTTGCATAATTTCGAATTCATATTTTTTGATAATTGATGACTGTTATCCTTTTAATATAAGTTGAAATCCCTTCTCGATTAAATTGGCGACTTTTCCTCCGCCAATTATTAAACTAGGTTCAACATTGATTTCGTTAAATCAAGTTTATTTTTCTAACAATTTGTACATTATTAAAAACGGAAGTGAAAAAGTGATTAAACTGGTTGTATATCTTATCTTACTGATTTTATTAAAGTTGCCGTAGACAGTATGTATGCGATGAGTATGTTTGTATACACGTCATAATTTTCAACTATTTTTTTGTGGATGATTAATGAAGAGCGATTTAACCTAACCACAAGACAATCTTAATTTAACATTGTTTATCTAACTACGTGGAGGAGGGAGAAATTTTACACAATTATGGAAGATTATGCACCCTGCCATTTTAAATGAAAGTTTATCTTGCTATGCTATTGTGATCTGTAAATCTATACACAAGTCACATCCGTGATCTGCAGTGAGCAACTTGATGTCAGCGCTTTCAGAATAATCTTTGATAAATATTCAAACCGCACTGACAGTATCGGTTTGTTTAAATGCGAGTTAGAGCTATGTTGTTATGAGAATGAATTGACCGCGATCACACTTATACACAACTTATGTAATTTTGACCATTGAACTTGATACAGTAGGTACAGTGTATATGTGAATGTTCTAATGACCTAGTGTTGCTATATACTTCAACTCATACTTGAAGACATTCACGTGTAGGCGTTCAGTTTATTGTCATAATTACAATTTACGACTTCCGTGGAAGATTTATTAGTTACGGAAGAAGTGCTATCTAATCAGCTTTCTGGAACATCCTAACAAAACGTTTTATAATGAATTACACCAGTACCACACACGTTTGACCATCATTGACAGTTGTATGGCTTATCTGGTTATTCAATGCAAATAAACTCGTCGGTTTATAACGCATTTTGCAACATAACATGACTTACTGTTAACACATGTAAATCAATATTTTTCGACAAACGTTACACCATTATATCTACTCCAAGTCCATAATGAGCAATTTCTCCTTTTGCAACAATGCTTTCAACTCTTTTATGTAATTAAACTTTCACTTTTTATAGATTTTCTATATTTTTGCATATATATTTATCGTTTATAGCAAATACAAACAGATTAACATAACTAAGAGATAATTTATTTACAGAGGAGAATGATATAAACATTTAACCAACAAAGTTGTACCTATTAGCACCCTCGTCGCGCGTAGTCGATTTGTATGTACGTTCCATGCGAAAGATGCGGGCCAATATCAGCATATACATCTTAAGTGGTCTGTAGCATATGTTTTATATGTGGGAAAGGGTTCAAGAGCATTATCAACTTGTTTAATACCTTTCTCCAGAAACAGACGATGTCAGAGCATTTGCAGCCATCGGCTTTTGACCTCACTTCACAATGTTTTGTGGTCCGTTTCAGAAGCGAACTTTACTAATATTGTTCAGTTCCACTATCCTCGAATAGTTGATTAACAGGTGGAATAACCCTTTTCCACATACAACACATCTGCAGCAAACGACTTCTATAATTAATAGAGATAAAAACATTGTGGCAAACGGATAAAGTGTTCGTTATGAGCAATTGTTTCTTCTTTTGCCATTATGTTTTCAAAAACGTCGTCCGCTGCAAATGCGTCAGAATGCGTCTGTGGTTTGGGAAAGGGGCAAACTTGTCCGGCTCAGGTAGGCGGTTGAATGAATAGTTCCGGATTAATACAACGAATTCTTCCCTGAGGAAGGGAGCCCATTGTCCTCGTAAACCCCACTTCACCCAACCCTTACACACTTCACAGGCGTGCGATGTTTCATTTGAGAATATTCATATACAATAATACTAATGACGGTAACGTTTTTATTGGAGAATATTTTTAAATAACACACACACAGGACCATGTTTCTATAAAGTGAGTGAGTGAGAGTGTGTGTGTTTGTGTGTGTGTGTGTGTGTGTGTGTGTGTGTGTGTGTGTGTGTGTGCGAGCGAGCGAGCGAGCGAGCTATTGCGCGAATGTGTCATGTGCATGCAATTTATTTATTAATACTTATATTGTATGATGAAAAACTGTATAGTTTAAGTCAATAAAATATCTATCTATCTATCTATCTATAAATAGCCTGCACTCTTAATACTATATGGTATTATATAAAAACGACTTCTTAGTCACTTTTTATTATAGTATATGAACCATATAGAGAGACCTTTTATAGTAACACGGTCCTGTGTGATTTCACCCAAACTTTCAGCATAACGGTCAGTACTATTATAGTATATGGACCATATCGAGATACTATTTGTAGTAACACGGTATTGTGTTGGGGTTTTCAAAATGTTCTCCAACGAAAACTCGGACGCCAACACCACTGTACCCGTTCAATTAGTCGATCTAATGCTTAACACTTTCCCACATACGACACATATGCAGCAGATAAGCACTGTGAGCAATTCGCCACAATGTTTAATTTGAGACACATTCATTCGTATAGTGTTTATTAGATAAAGGATACAGGACGAATTGATTCCGGGAAAAAGGAGTTAATTACTCTTTATCAGTGCTAAGTAAAAATAATTTCCCTGTCGTGTGTCGCCTCTTCCAGGAAAATCCTGTGTGATTATTGTCTATTTAAAACGAGTAATCAGTACAAATTAGCCTCATTAAGCAACAAATGAGGGATGAATTTCGGGCCTGTAATTTGTAAAGATTAGCGCGGACGCGGCTACAAAACATCGTATAGTACGGCTGTTAACCCTTTCCCACTTACAACACATTTGCTGTTACACATAACCAAATTTATATAAAAAAAAAAAAAAAAAATGCTGATGTCAATTGTTTTTTTAACCCTTTCCCTCATATAGACGCTTTCTGACGCCTCTGCAGCAGACGGCTTTTTGAAAACATAGTGACAAAAGAAGAAATTGCACAAAACGTGCAATTTCTCCTTTTGCCACAATGTTTTCCACTTTTTGTTAAAGGTTATCTATTCAATTATGGAGATTTTCTATGTTTTGACAAAATACGTTCAAAGTCGTCTGCTACAGAATTGCCGTATGAGGGAAAGGTTTAAAGATGTTTTTAATTTAAGTAAGTATATATAATATGCCTCTTAAGTGCGATAACTAAGAACTTAAAGATAACATGTTGTATTGCATTTTATACTTTGAATTAAGGGGTGCTCGCCTTATTCTAAAGTGTTTTGTCTTTCCTTTGCAATTCTGTTTATTATATGAAGTATCAAGTACTTATAACTTAAATTACTTAATTTACTTAACCCTTTCCCTCATATAGACGCTTTCTAACGCCTCTGCAGCAGACGGCATTTTGAAAACATAGTGACAAAAGAAGAAATTGCTCAAAACGAGCAATTTCTCCTTTTGCCACAATGTTTTCCACTTTTAGTCATAGGTTATCCTTTCAATTATAGAGATATTCTGTTTTTTTGACAAAATATGTTCAAAGTCGTCTGCTGCAGAATTGTCGTATGAGGGAAAGGGTTAAACAAATGTACGAGTTGAAATTGGCAGCAGACGACCTTTTCAAAATCTGGACAAAACCCAATTTTGTAAATCGCTATAAATGAAAGTGTTATTTATAATGGAGTTATAAACATCTTTTTAAGCAATTTCCTACTGACACAATGTCCTCTGCATTTGATGCTTTTTAAAACCTAGCAGAAACGGGAATAACTCGTTTTTTTTTACATAATTAATTTAAATCTTGTCGGCTGCAGATACGTCGAAATCACCTATTTATGGAAAAGTGTTAAACATTATTTTGCAATCATGATGACACGTTACAGATTACTCGTTAGAACAAGTGGTAGTTCTAGTTTATAACTGGTTAACAGTGTAGACCTATATCATATCGATCTGGGTCTAACACTGATATTAACTCCCTTACTGTCGGAGTTCGCTAAGTGTCGCCCATATGCGGTTTTCAATGCACTGGAGCAACAGTTCTATTGTTTTAATATCTGTATAACCAAAATTAGTTAATTTTCCTTAACTCTTTCCCTCATACGGATGTATTTTGATCCGCTATCGCAGAATACTTTTGAAAATATTCTGACAAAAGAAGAAATCGCTTATGATGATTACTGTCTCTCTTTTTTCCACACTGTTTTTAATTATTTTACTTTTATTTAAATACTTTTTAATATATTTGCGAAGATGTGTTTATAGTCGTCTGCTGCCGATTTGTTCTTTGTTGGAAAGCATTATAGCACAATACTCTTATTGATGATTGATCGGACAATATCCTGCCTGAGACTTATACGTATTGTTTTGCGAGTAAGTTTTTCTTCGAATAACCCTTGCCCGCACATAAACGCGTTCTCAGGCCTCTGCGCCGAGCCCCGGTAGCTCAGTCGGTAGCGACGCGGGCTGTCAATCCAGGGGTTGTGAGTTCGAATCCCGGCTCGGCCAACTTTCTTTCCGACGATTGACAAAATTCAATGCGACATGCGTTATTCGTCTTTCACCAATGGGCTAAGTCTATGTGGAAAAGCAGCCAGTTGCTTGGGAAGATTGTTGTGTGGAGTACTGGTGTGAGAAAACCAGGAAATGCATGAGTAGGTAAACTGGCCGCCGTGATATAACTGAGAAATTGTTGAAAACGGCGTTAAACCCCAATCAATCAATCAATCAGGCCTCTGCAGCAGAGAGTTTTGAAAACATTGTGACAAAAGAAGAATTTGCTCCTTATCTCCTTATGTCACAATGTTTCACCTCTTTTTTCATTCTTTTACTTTAATTAACAGAGAATTCTAGTCATATTTGAACAAAGATGTTTTAAAATTCGTCTGCTGCAGATTTGGTTAATGTGGAAAAGGGTTAAAGCATTTGATATATTGGCTTTTGTTCGTGGCTAAAACCTTACGATGCAGATAGTACGATAGAAGTGCATTACACTCTATCTGACTCGTGATCTGGAGGTCACGGGTTCGATACCCGGTTGCGGCGACATTCTTTCGGGCGATGTTTTCCATTGCCTCTCACCTCTGATCTATGTGAGAAAGTAGTCAGTGGCTTCGAAAGAATGTTGTGTAAGTACTGGTGTGGGAAAGCCAGGAAAACATGAGTAGGTGCACTGACCGCCGTGATATGACCAAAGCTGTTGAAAGCGGCGTTAAACTCCAAACAAACAAACAAACAAAAGCATTACACTCTGATTAATACGGTGTTCCATTAGGGCCATCGCTGTTTCGCGGTTTCGACAGTACGATAACGCGATGCGATAATACGATAACGAGATGCGAAAGGGAGAAAATGCGATGCGAAACTGCGAGACCACGATGCGAGGAGGCGATATTAATATCCTACTTTCGCATCGCACTTTCGTACTATCGCATCGCGTTTTCATACTATCGCATCGCGTTATCGTACTGGCGAAACCACGAAACAACGATGGCCCTAAATCAACACCGTAGATTAAGGATCAAGGCCACGTATCCACTAACCAGTATACATATTATTCTAATTCAAATTCTAAATTCTCAAAGTAAAATTATTTCAGAAACCCCGAAACTACGATGGCCCTAACGGAACACCGTACCATGTGGTTTGGTCGATCATAATTTATGTTACTTTTAACTTTAACATATTCTAAAAAAAAAAGAAGAATGATAGGCAAGTACGGGTTCGTGTAATTCTTTAGGGTCATATTGCAGTGCGATCTAACTTCATTGTCTGACAGGTCTAAAGCTTCTAGTTGTGGGGACGGTCTTAGCATCGTTTATCAGACTTTCTGAGCACATGCCATAGACATAGGAACCATTTAATCTTTTTCCCACTCACAATAGGTCTGAAACAGACGACTTTGAAAAACATCTTAGCAAAATTAATGGAACTCTCTATAAAATAAAGAATAGTTTTCGCACCAAATCGAGAATGTGCGAATTGTCGCTTGGCGAACTCAAGTAATATAGGCTTAACAAAACATAAAAAAAAGATGTGATAGGATCTGTAATACAATCATGCAATCATGTATTTGAATTTCTCATTACTTATTATTAACTTATTATTATTAACATCCTATTTATGATCCTGAACTTCTCACATGTCACCTAAGACCCAAGGAAAGAGCTATTTTCCCATTAAATCCCTTTTTGGAAAATGACTTTGGGCAGAAACGTTAATGAATTGTGTCTCGGTGTCTTTTAAGTTATCCCTTCTGTCGTCTACTCTGACAAGGTGAGACAAGAATCGTCTGTTTCCGGTGTCTATTCTCGTTTCGTTATCACGTGTTCTCGTAATGGCGGTTGACATGCACGCCACCTAGCGCCATAATTGTCGCAAATTGTGGAAATCTGCGACAGATTCCATCCATAATGTTCCAGACAATAAAAAACTAGCAATTACGACTTGAACACGCGATTTGCTTCCAATTATCGTGTGCAATTCACTCTAACTGGTATAAGCCATTTATACTCTATCCCAGAAGTAAACATATTTTGACGCATCTGCAGCAGACAACATATGAACATATAAAAGCAAAACAAGAATGATCAGCATAAGATGTTTGTCCTTTGCAAAATGTGTTCATCCCTATTCAATAACTTTGTTTTCACTTATCCAGATTGGCAATAGTTTTGCGTAGACATTGTAAAATGTATTCTGCTGCAGATCTGTTGTATGTGGACAAAGCTAATTTTCAATCCAGACTAAGAGACACAATAGCAAATAAGATAATTAACCATGTTCTCAGATACAGACGCTTTCTGACGCCTCTACAGCAGAAGACTTGTCTAAACATAGTGGCAGAAAAAGGAATTGCCATTTTATTTTACCAAAATGTTTTCAAATTTATTTATTAATTATCCACGATTCCAATGTCCGTTGCAAACAACATGTAGGGTGAAGTTTTTGTCTAAACCCTTTCCCTCATACGACAATTCTGCAGCAGACAACTTTGAACATATTTTATCAAAAAATAGAAAACCTCTATAATTGAATGAATAACCTATGACTTAAAGTGGAAAACATTGTGGCAAAATAAGAAATTGCTTATTTTAAGCAATTTCTTCTTTTGTCACTATGTTTTCCAAACATCCGTCTGCTGCAGAGGCGTCAGAAAGCGTCTATATGAGGGTAAGGGTTAATGCATCTGCGTTCAGTCGAGACGAGCCTGTATCTCTACAGAACATTCTTAGCTGCCGATGTGCTTTATGTGGGAAAGTATTAAAACACATTACTCCTATCGGTGATTGTCAGCTCTGTATCCTGTCTGAGTCTTCTAAATACGCTTTCAAAACTAAGTTGTCGTCTGTTATTGAAAGACATTGAGGATGATGGCCCTGAGATCCACACAGAGTTGTCTGTTAATGAAATGCACTGAGGATGATGGTCAGGAGATCCACACATAGTCGTCTGTTAATGAAAGATATTGAGGATGATGGCCATGAGATCCACACAGAGTCGTCTGTTAATGAAAGATATTCAAGATGATGGCCATGAGATCCACACAGAGTCGTCTGTTAATGAAAGATATTCAAGATGATGGCCATGATATCCACACAGAGTCGTCTGTTAATGAAAGGCACTGTGGATGATGGCCAGGAGATCCACACATAGTCGTCAATTAATGAAAGGTATTGAAAATGATGGCCATGAGATCTACACTGAGTCATCTGTTAATGATAGGTATTGAGGATGATGGCCAGGATACCCACACATAGTCGTCTGTTAATGAAAGGTATTGAGGATGATGGCCAGGATACCCACACAGAGTCGTCTGTTAATGAAAGGTATTGAGGATGATGCACAGGAGATCCACACATAGTCGTCTGTTAATGAAAGGTATTGAGGATGATGCACAGGAGATCCACACAGAGTCGTCTGTTAATGAAAGGTGTTGAGGATGATGGCCAGGATACCCACACAGAGTCGTCTGTTAATGAAAGGTATTGAGGATGATGGCCAGGATACCCACACAGAGTCGTCTGTTAATGAAAGGTATTGAGGATGATGGCCAGGATACCCACACATAGTCGTCTGTTAATGAAAGGTATTGAGGATGATGGCCAGGAGATCCACACAGAGTCGTCAATTTATGAAAGGTATTGAAGACGATGGCCATGAGATCTACACCGAGTCGTCTGTTAATGAAAGGTTGTGAGGAGGATTGCCAGAAGATTCATATATAGTCGTCTGTTAATGATAGGTATTGAGGATGATGGCCAGGAGATCCACACATAGTCGTCTGTTAATGAAAGGTATTGAGGATGATGGCCAGGAGATCCACACATAGTCGTCTGTTAATGAAAGGTATTCAAGATGATGTCCATGAGATCTACACTGAGTCGTCTGTAAATGAAAGGTTTTGAGGAAGATTGCCAGAAGATTCATATATAGTCGTCTGTTAATGAAAGGTATTGAGGATGATGGCCAGGAGATCCACACATAGTCGTCTGTTAATGAAAGGTATTCAATATGATGTCCATGAGATCTACACTGAGTCGTCTGTTAATGAAAGGTTGTGAGGAGGATTGCCAGAAGATCTACACTGAGTCGTCTGTTAATGAAAGGTTGTGAGGAGGATTGCCAGAAGATTCATATATCATCTGTTAATGAAAGGTATTGAGGATGATGGCCAGGAGATCCACTCATAGTCGTCTGTTAATGAAATATATTGAGGATGATGGCCAGGAGATCCACACATAGTCGTCTGTTAATGAAAAGTTATGAGGAAGATTGCCAGAAGATTCATATATAGTCGTCTGTTATTGAAAGGTTTTGAGGATAATTGCCGGAAGATTCATATATAGTCGTCTGTTAATGAAAGGTGTTGAAGATGATGGCCATGAGATCTACACAGAGTCGTCAATTTATGAAAGGTATTGAACACGATGGCCATGAGATCTACACCGAGTCGTCTGTTAATGAAAGGTGTTCAAGATGATGCCCAGGAGATCCACACATAGTCGTCTGTTAATGAAAGGTATTGAAGACGATGGCCAGGAGATCTACACCGAGTCGTCTGTTAATGAAAGGTGTTCAAGATGATGGCCATGAGATCTACACCGAGTCGTCTGTTAATGAAAGGTGTTCAAGATGATGGCCATGAGATCTACACTGATTCGTCTGTTAATGAAAGGTGTTCAAGATGATGGCCAGGAGATCTACACCGAGTCGTCTGTTCATGAAAGGTGTTCAAGATGATGGCCATGAGATCTACACTGATTCGTCTGTTAATGAAAGGTGTTCAAGATGATGGCCAGGAGATCTACACCGAGGCGTCTGTTAATGAAAGGTGTTCAAGATGATGGCCATGAGATCTACACTGATTCGTCTGTTAATGAACGGTTTTGAGGAGGATTACCAGAAGATTCATATATAGTCGTCTGGTAATAAAAGGTATTGGAGATGATGGCCAGGAGATCCACACAGGGTCGTCTATTAATGAAACGTATTGAGGATGATGGCCAGGAAATCTCCAAAAAATCGGCTGTTTATGCAATTTAAGGATAAACAAACCAGTAGTACTGTTTACTGACCTAAGAAATGCCGAGATTAATACAGAAAACATGTTAAAAAAGGCTTAACTTTGACCCTTTAACACATACAACACTTCTGCAGCAGACGACTTTGACAATATTTAGTCAAAACTATCGAAATTTCTAGAAATAAAAGAAAAATGAATGATTGAATAAATTTGAAAACGTTGTGTCAAAATTCGTCCGCTGCAGAGGCGGCAGAAAGCGTCTGTATGTTGGAAAGGGTTTATGCCTCTAAGTTCAGTCAAGACTCATCCGAGTCTATGTATTTACACACTCTTAGCTGCGCTGTCACTGTTCGTACTGTCCGCGAGAAAACCAACATTATGGCGTCTGTGTATTGTATCGACCCAGGTCAGCCTTCGCCTCTCGCAGACTGATCCGGGCCGACACATTTCGTCTTAAGTGGATAGAGGTATAGAGTAATGATTCCTGAAACAGAAAATCCACTGGAGGCGAAACGTTATGCATAGGCCCATGTTTTGATAAATCATGGTGGAGTGTGCCCTTGGGCAAGGCACATTTCTTAGTCTAGTACTGGTTTGTTTACATAGTGAGTTTGAATAAGTGAACTGTCGCCGTGATATAACTGAAACAATGCTTAAAACGGCTTAAAACCCCAATAAAACCAAAACCAAATGTTTTGACAGAACAATAAAACGGTAGATTATTAGAGTTATGCCAATATGACTTGGGTTTTAAATGCTAAGTGACATTAAGACCCTAGTTCTCTTGGCGCTTATACGCATATATATATATATGTGTGTATGTATATAATTATAAAAGTTAAAACAATACAGAAGGCATTGCTTTCAGTCAGAAGATTGACTGACGCTGTAATACATATAACCAACGCTCAGTCTCAAGGACAGGCTGCGTTTTGAATGTCATTTTTTGTATCCTATCAACTAATTCCATTATCGATCTTTGTTCCGTTTACTTACTAAAATGATTTTTTGCATCACCACTGATATGATCACCAACTGAGATAGTTGTTCAGTGGTATGTTCTGCTTGACAACACTCTGAATGTTTTTTTCAATATTTAGAACTGCTGTCAGAACCGTGAATATAGTATGTTAAACCCACATTAAGCTCTCTGCGTAATGTATCGACTCAGATTAGCCTGCACAATGCGCGCAGACTAATCCGGGCCGACACATTCATGGGGGGTAGAGGTATAGAGTAATGATTCCTAAAACAGAAAATCCACAGGGGGCGAAAAATGTCTGTTCTAGTTAGCCTGCGTGGCATGCTTAGGCTGATCCGAGTCGATACTTCACGCAGAGTCCACACTGTTGGTTTTCTCATGGAACGGCTCATATTTATCTTACACCTAAATAATCAGTGCTCCTCAATGGTATGTGCTAATACCCCGGTAATAAAACATACACACCGAGGGCTTGGTGTGAAACGGTTGAAACTAAAAACCTATTTTGAAATGTTGACCCCTTTGTAAACAATGCAAATTTAGGTGCCATTGCTCAGAACGAGCAATAGCACCTAAATTTCCATTGTTTATCAAGAAAAATGATTTAACGCTTATAAAGACTTTATGGCGAGGTGAATAACCTTGGTAAAAAAATACCAATTTTAATTACAACTGTTTCACGCTAAGCCCTTGAAAACAAAACATAGATTTATTGATTAAACAAGAGTCTTTCCAAGCAACTGACCGCTTTTCCTCATAGTCTTGTTAATCCATTGAGTTCTTCGCGGATTGTGTAAGATGATGATGATAAATACAGCACGCTGAACGATCATTCTCTATCACTGACGTTAAACATTATTTATTGTAAAAGTTACTTTTTGGACCATGGTCTGTTTTCGCCATTCATTCTAAACACAGTCTTATTCCTGGTTATTTCACAACTATTGTAAATTTCAAAATAAAACAATTTCTGATTGGCTTAAAACAATATCGTATTGCCAATCTTAACTTGTTTTATTTTGTATTTCTTTAATAAGAACACTATTTAGAATTCTTTGTTACTACGGCCAGGTTCTTAATGATCTTTTTCAGAATGCCCATGCGTGTTGATAATGAAGGGTAAAACAGTAAGTGACGGCTCTGTTTGGTTTATGACATTTCTTGCCCAATTCCCTTCGATTTAATGCGATTATACAGTCTTTGGAAAGTGACTTTTGCTGTTTTGTTTCATTTATTGGCGGGCAATAAAGTGATCTCAATCAGGCGATAACTCTAAGGTCTTGCTTTACTCAAACCATTTCCCGAAATCCAGCAGCATTTTGGAAAACAGTGTAGCAGCAGCTCTGATTGCTTATCCGAGCGATTAGAACTGCTATTGCGCTGTTTTCATAATATGTGCCGTTCCAAGAGAAAACCAACATTATGGATTCTGCGTAATATATAGACCCAGATCAGCCTGTGCGCAGTCCGCACAGGCTAAATTAGGGCCGACACATTCCGTCTCAGGGGCAAAGAGGTATAGAGTAATGATTCCTGAAACAGAAATTCCACAGGAGGCGAACAGTGTCTGTCCGGGTTATCCTGCACGGCATGCTTAGGCAGATCCGGGTCGATTCTTTACGCATAGTCTACAATGTTGTTTTTCTCGTGGAACGGCTCATATATGTTGAGCGTTAATTTTGTTAATTGATTGATAGATTAATTGATTGATAGATTAATTGTACGCCGCCTTCAACAACTTTTCAATTATATCACGGCGTTTCCAGGTTAAGTTACCAGTACTACTGGTCCGTTTATCCTGACACCAGTCAGTCAATCGTAATGCTAACCCCACAACCCTCAGCGCATAGGAGGGCAAACAACGTTTTTGTTAACCCGGCCGGGGGTCGAACCTGCGACCTCCCGCATTCGAGGCGTGCGCTCTATCACTAGTTAATTTTATAAAGAAGATACAAATACGACGACACATACATAAATGACGTCGGTAAACAATCCATCGATCACTTTATGTCATTTCTCCGCCTATTTCGACTTGCGAAACGAGTGTTTATCATCGGACCTACCGTCAGGTCTTCTTTGCTGTATGTATTCATATTTACCTCACATCCAAGATGTCTGGAGTTTGTTTATCCATTGCCACATACTAAACTTCTGCAGCCGACGGCTTTGATAACAACCGTACACAAATATGACAATATCTTTATAGATGAAAGGTTTTTCTTTTTAATAGAGTTAAAAACATGTTTTTTTTTTTAAAGTTGTCTGCTACAGATGAATGACCATTCGACTCCGAATTCGAAAATGGTTAAGGGAATGTACCAATCAATCACAGTTTGAATGAATCACACGAGAGTGTTACGTAAAGGTGAATACACCCTCTGTTGAGCCCTTTAGTCATAACAACATTTCTAATACTTAACCCTTTCCCTCATACGACAATTCTGCAGCAGACGACTTTGAACATATTTTGTCAAAAAATAGAAAATCTCTTTAATTGAATGGATAACCTATGACTAAAAGTGGAAAACATTGTGGCAAAAGGTGAAATTGCTCATCATGAGCAATTTCACCTTTGGCCACAATGTTAAGGTGTCTGATGCTATTGTGTCAAAATGCGTCTGCAGGTGGGAAAGGATTAAACTTGTGAATTAGACTAGATCATTTTTTTACAAATATAGATAAGTCAAATTATGCAAAAAGGTCATTTTCGGTCAAAAACTGCTGATGAGCCCTTCTGATTCTCAATGGACGTGCTGTGAGTTTTGATATTTATAATGTGAATGAGTTACACTGATAGCTTTTCGCTGCATGTTCTAGCTATACAAAAGTTACTGTCCATGCATATATTGAGGATATTTCATAAATGTTTATTTATTATTATTTTTAATTAAAGAGATTACTAAGATGATATGTCGCGGGCAATTTGTTCTTTATTGTATGCATAGGAATCCACCGTGGCCCTGTAGTTTTGCGTCCATATTGTGGAGCCAGGCGTCCCTGAGTTCGATCCGCAGTTGGTTTTTAGTCATGGCAAGGTACATCTACTAGCCAAGTACTGGTTCATTTATCGAGGGATCATAGATAAGTGAACAGTTTCAGTGATATAACTGAAAAATAGTTGACAATGATGTAAAATCCCGATAAAAATAAAAACAATATTGTATGCATTAAACTGATTAATTGATATGTGACTAACTGTAAATATTCTTCAGGATCGAGCATGGATTTTACAAGAGGCCCTGGTCATAAAGGTTAAAGAGTTCTTTGTTAAATGCAACTGAAGAAATGGGAGAACTCTCCTGATTTGTAAGAGTTATTGAAGGTAAGTATTTAAATATGTTTCTTCTGTTGAATAGTATAATGTAACATCTTGTTCTGTTCTGCTTTGTGCTCTTTTTGAGGCTGTGCCTTTTCCATATTAAACAAACACGAATTAGATATTATATTTATCACATAAAGTGATTTATGAGGCGTATTACAAAAAATGTACATGAAATGTGCCGGTTTGGAGCCAAAGTGACTAACATTATATATAACGTCAAACCGCTGGCGTGACGTCATTTTCATAGTTTGGTTTCCGCGTTGTAACAAAGACTTGAGCGTAACATTGAAAACCAAACTAGTAGTGTCATATGACATATAAGTAATTGACACTCCCAGAAAGGACTTTATGTGATAAAAACATGTACTGCAAAATATAATCAAATTGGTATTGTCTTTCTGAGTTTTGACATTTAGAATTGGATTAGATTTGAGCCGTCCGACGAGAAAACCAACATTCTGGAATCTGCGTGAAGTGTCTACCCGGATCAGCCTAAGCATGGCGCGCAGGCTAACCCGGACAGACACTGTTCACCTCCCGTGGATTTTCTGTGTCAGGAATCATTACCTCTATCCCCATGAGACGGAATGTGTCGGCTCGGTTTAGCCTACGTGGACTGCGCAGGCTGAACTGGTTCGATAGATTACGCAATACTGTTGGTTGTCTCGTGGGACGGCTCATTTCGTTGTTTTTAAATCATAAACCCAACATTGTAAGCTAGTCCCTTTGAATAAATCCTTCATTTCCATGGATGTTTTCGAATGGTATCCGTTGTTTACGAGAAATTTAAAAATCAGTACTATCATGAACATGATTCAATGGAATCTTTAACAATGTTCCTGATACGGGATACATTTGATGCCTTTGTGACAGACTAATTTTGTAAACTCTCAAAACGAACAATCCCTCATGTTCCCACACTGTTTTCGAATGTGTACTCTGATAATCATTCACACTTGATTATGTTACTGTTTAGAACACACTCATAATCACGTACAATGGTCAGTCAACATTTTGCGAAACAGGATTTGTGTCCTATATAAGGGAAATAATCGCAGTACAATTGTATGTGATTTAATGGAAGAGTTGTCTTTGTTATCCTATCATTTTAAGTTCAACTGCTGTTTTGAAACTTTAACAAACCACGATGACCTTTTATCTTTACCTTGAAGTCGTCGACGTTTAGATTGTCTTCAAATTTGTGTTTTTGGATAATTGTTGCGTTTAATGTCGTTTTCTTCCTAAATAAACACAATACAACATCTTATTCCGTTGCTGAGTAGGTACATACTTCATATAGTGCCACTCTGCGTCTATACACCCGGACCAGAGGGCAACATAAATTATATGTGACCATGTACACAATACAGAAAGTGAGAATGAGATAAAAAAGAAAGAAAGAAGGACAAATCGTCAAGGATGGAGGACAGAACAAGTGGTTTATATTTTATAATATTTGTTTATATAAAAATGAATTCAAATATCCATAATCGTACGATTAGGTCTAAATAAAGTGGAGGAATCCGTCGCGGCAGAGTGATTTAAGCATTGAAATTTGGGACTGGGCGTCCCGAGTTCGATCTCCAGTCGCAGCGGTCATGTTTGAGTGCCCATGGACAAGGCACATTTTCCAGCCTTGTACTAGTTTGTTTACCCAGAAATCATGAATAAATGAGCTGTCGACGTGAAATAACTGAACTAATGTTGAAATCGGCGTAAAGCCTAAATAACCTTGATTAAAGGACGTGATGTTTCAATAGTGTTCGTTCCCTTTTTCGAAACAAACAAAAAACGGTAATAAAACGGCATGGAAACATTTATATTATTGTCATTATAATGTGAAACAATCGGTTTTCCCTTTCCATTTCCGTGACGGATCCTTACTGTTTTAATCATTCTTGATAGCTATTTACGGATACACATATGAGCCGCTCCACGAGAAACACAACATTGTGGACTCTGCGTAAAGTATCGACCCGGATCAGCCTTAGCATGCCGCGCAGGCTAACCCGGTTATACACTTTTCGTCTCATGTGGATGTTATGTTTCAGGAATCATTACTCTAATCCCCTGTGACGGATTATGTCAGCCCAGATAAGCCTATTTTTGAGAAACGCGTGGAGTTTTAAATGCCGCATACAATACACCGTGTACATGTATAAACAGTTATCAATCCATCGCTTGTAACACGTGTAACACTTACAAATCAGCATCACTGTCTAGTTCATCTAGTATGAATGTTGGTCCTTTTTCGACTAAGATACCTTTGTAAAGTTTTTTGCTGATAGTACGGGCGATAACAATACTAAGCTAAGACTGCCAAACGTTGAATGCGTGTTCTACATCATCAGATGCCTCTGTAATACAAGGGCAATGTCTCTTTAATCTAGTGTACACAAATTATGACTTGTTTTACTTAAATATTTGATAACATATAGCGCGATGGGCCAGCTCTTACATACATGATACAAGTTAAGAACTTATCACAATTACATTTATCTCTTAATTAGTGGACGGATATTTATCTTCCATTTTGTGTTTCTAACATTGACATGTATATAGTTTTGAGCCGTCCCACGAGAAAAGCAACATTATGTACTCTGCGTTTTGTATCGATCCAGATCAGACTGCGCAATCCGTGCAAGCTAATCCGGGCGACACATTCCGTTTCCGGGGATTAAACGTATAGAGTAATGATTCCTAAAACAGAAAATCCACAGAAGGGTTTAAACGTGTCCGTCCGGATAAGCCTGCACGGCATGCTTAGGCTGATCCGGGTCGATACTTAACGCAGAGCCCAGAATGTTGGTTTTCTCGTGGGACGGCTCATTTATCGAATCAGATGTTTGGTTAAATTGTTAGTTTATGGTCACGTTTCTCCTATTCTACTACAGTGAAGACTTAGAACTTAGACCACTCACTTAGCACCAGCATCTGTGCACGAGACAAAACTCTACATTCGTTTTTCGTGACTAATAGACATTCATTTTTGGTAAAATTGTGTACTTCGCCTAACCTATCTCCTAAACTACTTGAGTTTAATTAGTAACACATTTAGTCCAGACACACCCCATCTGTTATAGTGTATCCCATTAAACAACTTATTTTTTTATATTTTTAAATGACCATGAGTTTATATCTTTATTTGTTTGTATTACAAGATGCATGTTTATGCATACGTAAGTAACATCTATGTCTATGCCTTCATGTATGTCTATGTATATGTCCTGTTCGAAATTGAAAGAAGTATTTATTTCAATGACGGTTTTACTGTAGCGCAGTCAATATAAAAATAGTCAACAACGCTGACCCTAATTATGACATTGTCAATTGAAAATACCGGAATTTAAAACGATATTGAAAGTCATGTAGCAGACATTCTTTGAAAACAATATGCAAAGAGGATAAATGTGACTTTTGTCCGTACAACGTTTCTCCTAAACTACTTATATTAAGACTTTGGGAGTAAGGGGAGTAGAACATTAGTTGACTTCCTAAAACAATGTATATCACTCAATATAGCATATTTTTTAAAATAACTCATGACTTTGTTTGTACATTGATTTGTACTTAAACGTTTGAATTTTATTTGTTAAATCACTGTTAACTTATAAAGTACAAAAGAGAACAAACGCCTTTTTACCATAATGGAAGACTTAGTTTGAAATGTCGCGTGCTAAAATAATAACCAAGTTCAACAAAGAAATCACAATCGTTTGATTTTCTTTTCGCAATTCCGTAATTGAAACCGTGTCTTAATTTCCCGAGAAGAACATCAAACACTACACGCATGTATTCAGATATGAATAATCATTCATAACTATCCCCATATATAGACGCTTTCGTATTACGAATTTCGCAAAATTTGTGGCAAAAAGAGAAACTACCCATAACGAGCAATTTCTTCTTTTCAACTTTATTCAATAACTAAATTTTTGAGGGAGTTTACATTTTTTGGAATAAACACTTTCAAAATTGACTGCTACAGATTTGTTGTATGAGGGAAAGGGAAGAGTTTAACTTGTAAGATAACACTAACGGTCGGTTTTCGGGATAAAGTCATTGCGTATACATCGAGGGCTTGGCGTGAAACGGTTGTAACTGAAATTGGTATTTTTTTACCAAGGTTAATCACCTCGCCATAAAGTCTTTTTAATCGTTAAATCCTTTTTCTTGGTAAACATTGGAAATATAGGTGCCATTGCTCGTTCTGAGCAATGGAACCTAAAGTTGCATTGTTTACAAAGGGGTCAAAATTGCCCCTAAACCATGGTTTTCAAAATAGGTTTTTAGTTACAACCATTTCACGCCAAGCCATCGACGTGTACTTTATAATATGACTTAAATAGCGTTCTATATATAATACGTGATATCAAAATAACTGAGGCAGATGTTTTTATCTAAATCCACCTGTGATTGAATACATTAATAGAGCCGTCCCGCGAGAAAGCCAACATTGTGGTCTCCGCGTAAAGCATCGACCGGATCAGCCTAAGCATGCCGCGCAGGCTTACCCGGATAGATACTTTTCGCCTCCAGTGGATTTTCTGTTTCAGAAATCATTACTCTATAGCTCTCTCCACCTGAAACGGGATGAGTCGGTCCGGATCAGTCTGCGCGGACTGAGCAGACTGAACTGAGTCGAAACCTTACGCAGAGGCCATAATGTTGGTTTTCTCGCGGGACGGCTCATTATATAATATGAACCGCGTTCGGCGATTAGGGGCCCCGTTTACCCTCCGTAATGGGGGCCATTAATAGGTACATTGGTGTTACACTAAAGGGCTACACTGCTAGTTCTTTTGTCAGGGGATACATTTAGGTCGATATGGCACTAAGGCGGAAAAGGAAGACTCTGGTGAGACTTTACGAACATGTAGATGCATCACGATTCCAAATCGCTGCAGGCGCCTTTTATGTTTTAGCGGATAGTCATAGTTTTAATTAAGCTAATAACTGTGTCATATGCGAGTTTCATTAAGTATACTCTTCCATGTTCAAGATCGACCGACTCAATGTATCAAATAATAAGAGTTTCTGAATATGTTGACAACTAAAAGGCAAACAATGCTGATTTCTGGTGAGTCGGTTCGTGCCTCACTTTAACCTGTATTGTTTGCTAAAACCTCAATATTGCCATTGAAGCTAAAAGGGATAAAAACAGACGGACTAAAACATTAAAAAACACACTGTTTTATCAAATGTACAAACCGGAATGTGTGGCGTTTATGTAGGTCATAACAGGGTTATCGCTGTTTGAAATTCTCAAATAAACGCGGATTTGGACTATGAAGATATCAATTTGAAAAAAATAAACAGGTCTTATTAAGAATAATAGTCGTTAGCTATTCGTAGCAACAATAACCTCGTTAGAACTCGCTCGACCAAGATGAAAATCCTCGCGTTTAATTACACTTATGTCAAAACCTTTTTCAAAGGATTTGCGAAGACACTTTATTTTTCCTTCTTTTCGTGAAGACTATCTTTTGCTTGAAAGAAGCAGCAAAACTTTCCAAATTATGAAAAAGTCAAAATGGCAATTAACGATGTTATTGTCAAACTAAATTTAAACCTTTCAATCCCTGTTTTCTCTCTTAAGTGTATTGCAGACCTTTAAAAGGTTAAACAAACTGTTTGACCATAAACATATACATATAGACTGAACCTTTGAAATGGACATGTCAAGCTTTTCCGTTGGTTGAGTTCATAGCCTATGTTAGGAATATCAAAATATAAAACTGTTGAGAAGAGAAGCAGAGAGACGGCGGGACTTGCCTGGCCCTATACTAGTTTCAGACTCTTCGTTAAATCGGTTCCAGCAGTAAAAGGGTTAAAGGTGCTGAACTCCAGATAGTATAGTCAAAGTTTTAAAACTGTTCACAGTTTGTATTGTCATATTAAAATCATAATACTGGGATAAATTTAATTTCACTTTCCAGTACAATTAACATTTAAATATTGATATGTTATGCTTCATTTTTACTGTACTACCCAGTACATGTAAGCCAAATTTTGTACATTTTCATAACTTTCAATTGACTGATTTTTTTAACATTTACTTCCAAAATAGTTTTGAACTATTTATTACTAACTTTGTTCTCACTATAAGCAATATTTACAGAAGTTTCAACATTTCAACTGTTTGATCTCAATCTTGAGTTCAGCACCTTTAACAGATACCTAAATAAATGTATATCAGTCAATAGATACAGGGATTGTCAGACGGTGTGAAGTTGCTATCGTGTGTGGTTTCATTGGAATATTTCATTTAAATTATTGTTCCCACTTCCTCATCATGTTATTCTGCAACAAATTCGGATCATATGGCTACGTTGTTGTCATTTCTGCGTTTTTTATCCAAGTAAGTACTAGCCTGTATATATGGTATAATCAATTTAACAGCGATCATGTTTGTGTACAGTGGTATCTTACATAAACAGTGAATAGTACAACTAACAAGTCATGGGTTTTGTTGGTGAGACTGGCAATAATATAACTGATAAATTATAACAGTGAAGTTATCTAATATGTATCTGATTAACTCTTTCAGCGTGAATGGCGATTTTGGACTTTTTGCAAACAAGGCAGATTCAGATCATTATGTGCTGAAATCAGCATTGTTTGACTGTTAGTGATTCCAAACTCTTCTTACGTGAAAAAGGAATCGACCGATGTTGATCATGAAAGAGTTTACTTTATGCCCCGGTCACACATTCACGGATCGGACGCCGGATTAGCCACGGATACGATCCGGCATCATTCGTGGCAATCTGTAGTGGTCCGTAGCTGTTCGTATTGTATCCTGGGTCAATCGTAGTAGTACTTGTATATCCGTGACAATTTTTGAGCATGTTCAAAAATTCCCCACGGATCAGACAACCGTAGTACATCCTTACTGATCCGTATTAGAACGTACTTATCCGTTGTAGTCCGTAATAAACCGTACTTATTCGTAGTACATCCCAGGACTCAAGTCGCCAAGGATCGGTACGGTTAGTTACGGTGAACTACGTACGTGTAAGGTTACACCACGGATTAGCAAAGGATACAATACGGTTCGTTACGGATTTATCACGGATCAACACGATCGCACTACGTTCTATTAGGGATAGGTAGGGATTACCAAGGTTTCTCAAGGATTCCTACGGGTTACTACATGACATCACGATCTAATACGGGATACTACGGTCCACGACAGTTTATTACGGATTATGTCATCTAGGTGTCAACCCCGTTCTGTCACCAGACTTCTGTATAAATACTTTCAGTTTATAGGCCCCTACTTCATATCTGTTTCATTCAAGAAGTCTACATCTTACAACAACCAACACGAACAACCAACGACTGAGGCTGGCACTTAACTGGTTTGACCTGGACATTGATATTGCACAAAATGCCAGGGCCATGGTGGAGTTGCTTGAGGACAGACTGAGAGGTGACCGGAGACAGAAGAGATGGTGGACCAAGGACTGGCTCCTCCGACGACCAATCAACGGCCAGTATGAAGCACTCATGGCTGAACTGAGTGTGGAAAATCCAGCTGCTTTCAAGAACTTTCTGAGAATAGACCTACAGATGTTCCAAGAACTGTTACACGTAGTGGGTCGCATGATTATGAAGAACATTACCTGGACAGTCCATCGAACCTGGAGTGAGGCTAGCAGTCACCCTGCGATACCTGGCTACGGGGGGGGGGGGGGGGGACAGCTACCGGGCCTTGATGTATGGCTTCAGGGTGGCGCACAATACCATCTCTGGTATTGTTCGGGACGTATGCGAGACCATAATTGCAGCATATGCTGGGGGTGTTATCCTACTGAGCCTGAACAGTGACAGGCAATAGCCGACCAGTTTTCTGCAACATGGCAGTTCCCACATGCTCTCGGTACTCTAGATGGCAAACATAAGAACGGTGTCTCCCTATACTACAACTATAAAGGAGATCACTTAATAGTTATGATGGCCCTAGTCGACGCCGATTACAAGTTCCGGTGGGTGAATATTGATGCACAAGGTGGTTGCTCCGACGCTCAGATTTGGAACCAGTGTGAGCTGAAAAACGCCATTGAAAGGGGTGTAATCGGTATCCCACCAGCAGCCCCCATTCCCGGTGATGACAGACCGATGTCTTACTATATCATTGCAAACGATGCATTTGGCACGAACACTTGCCTCATGAAGCACTATTCCAGACGGGGTCTTGCCAATGACGAGAGGATCTACCGCCTCTCGAGGGCCAGACGAGTTGTGGAAAATGCATTTGGTATCCTTGCAAACAGATACCGGTGTTTGCTCTCCGTCATGTTGCAGGACCCTGATACGGTACATGTCATAGTCCTCGCATGTGTGTGCCTTCACAACATCATGAGGGTCAGATAGCCTGGTGAAGAGAACACTCTCATGGATCAAGAGGATGTTAACCACAACCTCATACCCGGAGCCTGGAGAGAGGGTGTTCACATGTACGATGTGCAGAACACAAGGGGTGACAACTTACACACTTTGGAAGCGAAGTAGCAGAGGCTGTACCTAAAACACTACGTCAATTCACCTGTCGGGGCGGTGCCATGGCAGAATAGGATGGTATAAAAGATTATACTTCAGAACGGTCGAATTGTGTTGGATATTTACAGATCATGTTTTATTAAAATTATTGGACTTTGGAATATGTTTTTATTTGTACTTACATAAAAAACATACACTAACATCATTTACAAATGTTAATATCAACCTTTTGAACAATAAACATTGGAAAAAAATAGTTGAACTCTTAAAATTGAAGTGAAATAAAGTACATGTATATTTCAAAATTAAGAATATTTTATTTCACTTCAACATTAAAGTTCAACTTTAATATTTTTCAACGATATTTGTTACGACTTTTATTGCTCAGTGGACTTCGAGCCGGAGGTTTCGGGTTCGATCCTCGGCCGGGTGTCCTTAGGACTGAAGTTGTGGAATGAACACGCGAGCACGGGAGTTTATGTATACGGATTGCTTATCGTGGCAGGTCCGTGGCGCTCCGTGGTGCTCCGTGAGAGTCCGTACTTATCCGTGCCAGACCGTTCTAATTCGTGCTAACCCGTACTAAAATCGTAGCGAATCGTTGTTAATCCGCAGTGCATACGCCGTGACACGTGTCATTCCGTACTAAACCGTACTAAACCGTAGCAATCCGTATCACTCCCCGTTGTCAACTAGCACATTTTCTGCATTATCCTTGGTTGATCCGTCAAAACCCGTAGTCAAACCGTGGTGCATCCGTAGCGGACCACGGATATAGTCTTTTCCGGGGTCATCCGTGAGTTTCCATCCGTAGTGGATCCGGCAAGACGATCCGTGAATGTGTGACCGAGGCATTAGGGAACTCGGCGCTGCAAGTCTTAACAAATAACTATCGACTGTTTGTTTAAAGAAGTATAGAACTTATAACGGCTACATTTGTTATCATTGAACAGTATAACAAGCATATGCACGTATATACATGTAGAGGTGTGTTTGGATATCCGTCGAATACAAATAGTGTGGTATCTAAGGATAGAGACAAATACATGTTTGATCCAGAAACAAAAGCTAAGCAATATCTTGAAACAATAATCTAAATCATAACAAATAGCCATAACAATTGATTGTAAGGTCGCATATCAACGTCATATTTTTTACTGGTAAGCGAATCATATTGCCATGTAGCACTCATAACATATTGATGATTATATTTAATTAATTCATGCTAGCCCTGTGGTGGGGAATGCTAAATAAGAACTGCAGTCACAGTCTGACCCTTGCTTGAACCGTAAGAGCCGGCTAAATTGGTCTGATTTTACGCCGCTTTCAACATTATTATAGTTATATCACGGCGACAGCTCACTTATTCATGATCCCTGGGTAAATAAACCAGTACTAGGCTAGAAAATGTGCCTTGCCAAGGGCACTCCAACATGACCGTTGTGTCGCGACTGGGGGTCGAACCCGGGACACCCGGTTTCAAATCCCCGACGCTAACCACTCGACCACAGAGGATTCCTAAATTGGTCTGAACGATTGGAGTCAATGCAACTCTTGGCTATGGTATGTGTTGTGGTATTGGTTTCATACCTTATATTCTGTTTATCTCGATGTAAAAATAGGGTGTGGGAGCAAGATCACCTTTCTTGTCTTCCGTGATATGACATTTACTTTTGAAAGCGGCGTAAAACACAAAACAAACCAGTCATGTTATCCCAATTTTGGAAGTATTATAAAAACATTTACAAGAATACTATAATGCACGAGGCCATTTACGCAAACGGCGGAAAGTGTCGAAGCAAATCAATTGGTCCCGTAGAAAATATATAATGTCTATAAACTGACATAAGAGTGAATATAATGAACTGTTAAATGTTAAGCAAAGCTAACATGAGTACAATTACATACTATTAAAAGTATTGGTAGTTTGTTTCCAATTACCAATTTGAATCAGTACTAAAGGCACTTAACAATTTGCATAAACAAAAATACAAAAATGGACGTATTATAAGCACAAACACAAAAATGTCGTACTATATGTGGCTGTATCCTCCATCGAAAGAAGTGCGTGAAATAGATGAGCATTTGCAAATCTTTATTGAAGAGGCATCATGCTTGTTACTGTATAAGAAGTTGGCCATCACACTTGATGTCTATTAAAATGTATACTGTTAACGACGAAGTTAGACAAATATTTGTAAATTATTGTTTGCCACACCAGTGGTATCTTCAGTTAGAGTTCCATTCATTTTGAATGGGAATCAGTTTGCCTTTGTTTCTAGATGTTGTTTTTTAACTTTTAGGTGATTGCATTCGGTACAGCTCAATCTATTGGCTTATATAATGTTGAGTTTATGGAGTCTTTTAACACAAGCGCCCTGGAAGTGTCTTTTGTAGGATCCATTAACCTTGGAATGTTTTTAGGAGCAGGTAAATTACAAAATGTCCTTAATTCAACACATTAGTATCTGCCTTTGGATAGTTCGTATATTTGTTTGATGATATAACATCTTTTGCAATTTTTACAATTGACGTTTATCAAACCGTTGAAATAATTTCAATAATTATATTCCGTATTTGACTAGGTCAAACACCGTATCAAATTTGGTACTGGTACGTCCCTGAAATATGACGACGATTATAACTTATATTTTATTTTATTCCTTTATAAAGAATATAGCAATTTGTATTTTTAATCTTTATTCTGTCTTAAAAGTTATGAGATGGTATATAATAATAGGTCAATTATGTTGCTGTAGTGACACATATTTTAATATTGTCTACTCGGAGCAAGGACGATTTATTGTTCTGTCTCGCGAGATATCAATTGTCCACGCCCCTCGTAGTACAATACTAAAACCTGTATCGCTACTGCAACATACTTTTCCCTTTATATTGATGACTTGTTAACGGATAAAATACTAGAAGTCCATGACCATCATTCAATATAGTGTAATTGACTTCTATGAAGTAAAGTATTTCTTTGTCCAGTATCACTCCCATTGCCATACTATTGAGTTTTGACGTATGGTACACCTTTATATTATATACTCAATGATAAAATATAGAGATTTCCCAACTTGAGAAAACCTATAACATGCTTTTTGTTTACTGAGCAATATCGCCTAGTGTGCGATATAGCTCACTAGCCGGATTTTCGGAACTACTTTTTTTAATCTCTAATTTTTTAATTTTCTTAAATTTAAAAATGATTAAATAAAAATAATAAAAAAAAATAAGCATTAAAATAAGCATTAAAATTATAAAAATAGAAATCTACCATAAAATATCACTAAAAGAAATCGACATGACACATTTATTTCAATCAATGTACACATTTGTCGGTGCGCGCGTAGTGACGTCACTGCAAAACTGGCAGATTACGTCATTCAGATCTCTCCGCTTATGAGCTAAAGCTAAATGAGCTGCACAGTGATATTGTCGTTTAAAAACGAATATTATCGCCGAGTATATAATATATAGTTTAATAAACATTGTTTTCATGATTTGGGAATTAAATCCCTCGTGAAAGAGATTCTTGCATATAAAAACTCGTGCGCTATGGCGCACTTGTTTTTATATCGCAAGAATCTCTTCCACTTGGGATTTAAATCCCGTATCATGAAAACAATGTTAATTAAACTCTATGTCCTGAACACTGTCACAATCATATCCATTCGTCTACCAGAAGCCGGTAAGGCGGACAGAAAAGTAGGAGTGTTACGATCGATTGCAATGAAATGACATAAATGTAAATTTAGTGCATTTTTATCGACTTGTATTTATATTTCGTCAATATTTTTCAGGGCCGATTGCAAGTGTATTGTTGTCCTACTTAAGTCATCGTCAGGTCGCATTAATTGGTGCTACATTGAGTAACGTAGGTTTACTGTTTATGCCGTTCGTTCCCAGTATCAAGTATATGTATGTTTGTTATGGCTTCGTTACAGGTTAGTATACTTTCGAACGGTTAACATAAGTGTAGCCTAGTCGTTAAGGCATCCGCTTCGGGAGCGGTTCATATCGCAGTGGCGACAGTATATCCTTTCTGACGTGGCTGGTTTGTTAATCGCCAGCTAGTTTAAACATATTTCCTGTATCCTAGTGCCTTGTAAAAAGATAGGAAAACGAAAGTTAAAAGGTATTTGGGTCCGAGGTGTCTCATAAATGAGAAAATGCCCTTTCAATATGGGTGACACTAAAATAAACACCGACTTAAATTTTATTTTTTATTTCTAAATATGAACATGTTCTTAAAAATAAACATATTTGTAAATATAAAATTATTTGTAACTTATTTTCAAATATAAATGATGTTTTACTGTTATACTAATAAAACATTTTGAGAATATACTAGATATATATACAATTAGCATACCATCTGTACACAATTCAATGTGACTTTTATTGACATTTAAATGAAATAATATTTCCGCTACTTGAATTTTATTTTGATTTAATTACTATTTAACATACCATAAACAGTATTTTAATATACCATAAACATTATTATATCTATGTCCATAAATATGTTTATAAGATATGTCTTGTTACTATTATGTTTCAGGTCTAGGTTATGCATTGGTGTATATACCATCCCATATTCTATGTGGACTCTATTTTACAAAGCACGAGAGTTTGTCTACTGGTATCGCGTCGGCGGGATTAGGCTGTGGACACGCTGTATTTCCAATTATCATAAATAGACTGATCCATCAATACAGCTGGAGAGGTTCGTTTTTCATTATTGCAGGAATAAACCTCCATTTATTTGTGTTTGTTGCTTTGTTACGCCCGTTACAGACAAACACAGCCAGAATGCATTACTCCGAGATTAATGGGGATACAGTGTATTCACGGATGCCAATTCAAGATACTAGTAATGGTATTACTTCTGAATCCAACTTCAGTGAACCAAGTATGAGTGTGAATCAAAGGATTTGTTTACATCTTCGTCCCCTGGTGAACTTTAACTTTCTGATATATTGTATCAATAACATTTGTTGGAACGCCGGAGTGGTAATAATATATATATTTCTCTCTGAATACGTGATTAGCATTGGCCTAACTAAAGATGACGCAGCAACAGCATTAACGCTTCTGGGAGCAGGGACGTTTGTTGGATCCATTCTAGGAGGACTTTTGGGAAATGTCAAACACGTAAACCGATATCTATTGTACATTTTTGGAAACATAGGTAGTGGCTTAGTTTCATATTTGTTTGTGTTGCCAATGCTACATTCTCGTATAGGCCTGTTTATCACGGTAACTCTATTTGGGTGTGTGTTTGGGAATACATATGGTCTCCTAGTAGTCGTAACGATTGATATCGTAGGAAGTTCATCTCTCGCGGACGGATTTGGATGTGTACTGTTGACAAACGGAATTGGAATGTTTTGTGGGCCTCCGATTGCAGGTATGTTAAGGTAGAACATCCCTAATAGACCGGTGATTTCCGCACGAAGTCGTGAGAGATCGGTTTTGTTCTTTGGTTGCAGGTCATTTCGACCGGAAATGACCGACAAGTCAACGACGTTGCCAAACTCTTACGACCTCGGAGGGAAATGTCCGCTCCGTTAAGGGTAGATGCATGTTTGTCTATACTTATTGTTTAAATGATCATTATGTACTGCGCTACTTAAAAGAGCATTTGCGTTGTATGCCATTTATGACCTTAAAATATAGCAAACTTCTTGTATATAGGACAAGTTCAACGTGTATATGTGTGCAATCTTATCTTTGTTTACATTGTTCGCTATATACATGAATCACATTGACATATTTGAGCCATGGGAAAATGCACAATTTGGCTATTGTGAATCGTGAAGATCTATATCTGTATGTGCATCGGTGCAGTCAGATAAAGAAATCCTGTCTAAGCCCTTTCTACATGTAGACACATTCTGACGCATCTGCAGCAGACGACTTTTGAAAACAGTGTAGCAATAGGATTAAATCATGAGCAATTACTCCATTCCCACAACGTTATAACTCTATTTTTTTCTTTTCTTTTTTCAATATATAGAAGATATTTGTTTGTTTTGAGTGGATATGCAATATATCTCATCGAGAAGTGATACAATTGAAAATGTTAAAATTGTATAACTTCAAGTTGAAATATATTCCATATCCACTCAAAACAAACAAATTTCCTTTTTTTATCTTATGATAATTAATGATGAAATAATGGAACTATTTGGTGTCTTCGTACCTGTTCACAAGCGGACGAATCTGTGGGAATGTATTTGTTAACTACGCAATGTCAGACAATGACAATAAGTCCGATTTGTTCAATTTACGTAATACGGAATTATACATGGGTATAAATAAGATAAGGTTTATATCACATGACAATGCTTGTATCCGATCTAATAATATTCCCATTACGTTTCTTTATATATAACGTGTGTAGTATAACATGACCGGAAACTAGGAAAATGACCTCATACCTATATCATTCACAGTGTGTATCTCACTGATAGAACTCAGTATCTCATCGTTTAGCATTAAATAAATAACTGTATTAGCCACGTGCATTGGTATGGGTAGGTCGTGGCTATCCTCCCTTACAATGCATATGCTATGAGTAGTATATAGACATTTGTTAGTAAATGTGAATTGTTAAATGCGCATGAATGTAATAGACATACAATGTCTAAGGTTTTCCATATGGAGTTGTATTCAAAGCCGTGTTCAACATAATTATAAATTTATCAATTATTTTAATTATTTATGATTCCTTGGTTAACACACCAGTTACAACTCTATTTAATAATTACACTATCATTTATGGAAGTTATTATTTCAATTTGTGCCAGGAAGTTTTCAAAGTCCCCTGTTTCATGATAAGTTGTATGTGGGAAACTTTCTGTTCTGTTCTGTATGTGGGAAAGAGTTAATATTAATATTTCTTTTAAGGTGTCGTGATTGACAGGTTTGGGAGTCAGACGCTCGGTATCTACATCGCCGGTGGTCTGTTGATGATGGGTGGTTTAATAATGTGTATAGTGCCGATACGTAACCATTTTGTAAACAAGACAGAAATAATACCAGATTAGGAGCTGAATGGTGGATGAACTATGTTGATTATGTGAATTATTATCGTTTATTATACATGCACTAGTTTTATATTCTAAATAAAGACGATAGACAGTACATAACATTGCATTGACGTAAACAAAGAAATCATGGGTATATACACCATACCCAAACAAAGAAATCATGGGTATATACACCATACCCAAACAAAAAAATCATAGGTGTATACACCATACCCAAACAAAGAAATCATGGGTATATACACCATACCCAAACAAAGAAATCATGGGTATATACACCATACCCAAACAAAGAAATAATGGGTATATACACCATACCCAAACAAAGAAATCATGGGTATATACAGCATACCCAAACAAAGAAATCATGGGTATATACACCATGTCCAAACAAAGAAATCATGGGTATATACACCATACCCAAACAAAGAAATCATGGATATATACACCATACCCAAACAAAGAAATCATGGGTATATACACCATGTCCAAACAAAGAAATCATGGGTATATACACCATACCCAAACAAAGAAATCATGGATATATACACCATACCCAAACAAAGAAATCATGGGTATATACACCATACCCAAATAAAGAAATCATGGATATATACACCATATCCAAACACCAGACAGTTAATTACAATAAACATGAAATATACACGAATTCGAATGTTTATCATTCTAAATAGATAAACAATAGAAACATGTTTCCTCAATATCATTTATAATTCATGGAAAGGTAGTATGTCATGTTTATAACTAATAATCTCCTTGGGTCAATAGGAGTAAAATAAATAATCTCATTTTACAGCGGCAATAACCTTTCGTTACATATTAACGATTACATGAACATTAGATACAATCAATTTAATTGCTATATAATGAAGAGTATTTTATTTTATATCTACAATGCATTTGGTGCAAGAATATATGAGTCGTGCTATAAGACACCAGCCACAAACCTGTTTTGATAGGTATAGAAGACGATCAAATATATTATGTAAATGAACAATGCATGTCCTAGACATCCTAAATACTTCCTTGACGCACATGCATCAGCGAACAGTGCAGATCCATCTGCAAAAGCACAGGGTGATCTGGATATACACTGATCGCAATTGCAATTTTGTTGGTTTTACTTCTCTTATATAAATCTATTTAGGTGCAATTGATATACTGATTATGAAGATTTAATATTTTACTTAGAGTCAAATTGCTGAGGCGAAAGATGTAACAATTTAAACAATAAAAAGTGCAATCAACATAGAAAAAGCTGTCCGTAAGGCAGCGTGCTCTACTATTCCACCGCTTATTAATTTTAAGGATTTCAAAGTCGTATATGTAGTATTTAGGTAACACTATGATCATAAACAAGACGGGGGCCAGCTGAAATTTCTGTTTTCATTTACAATGTAGTGTGTGTAAAAGTATACAGGAGAACCAATACTTTCCTGAAATAGAGTGTATGGTGACAATGGAACATTAATTTATGTTTTACCAAACACATTCAGTGTATGGTATGAAATGCAATTCAGTGATAACAAAAATAATATAAGTTTAAATGCAATACATTAAGTAGTTACAGAGATATGGACTCTTATATAGTTGCATGCAACACTTTAACCAGAATTTGTAAGTAAAAAAATAAATGGCGATAATTTGCATTATATGAAGGATGAAATGATCAAACTTGATTATTCGCATGGGCGTTATTGGTTGAGAAGGATTGTATCAAGTTTCAATGTAAGTTAGCTATGGTGTTATATATGTGCTTGCATTTAAAACCTTAACCAATGTGTGATACCGATGCCGAATCCGATGCCAGCGTGAATACTGTATCTCTTAAATACTACGAATAGTCGAGCTGTAAAGGAGACATGGCTCCGTCGACAACAACCATTTATCCAAGTTTGAAGTAAATACCTTACTTAATTTCTGAGTCATGTTCCGGCCAGACGGTTCAACCAGTGTATATACATGTATACATATGAGCCGTCCTGCGAGAAACCCAACATTGTGGACTCTGCGTAAAGTATCGAGCCGAATCAGCCTAAGCATGCCGCGCAGGCTTACCCGGATAGACAATTTTTCGCCTCCTGTGGAATTTCTGTTTCAGGAATCATTACTCTATACCCCTTTCAACCTGAGACGGAATGTGTCGGCCCGGATCAGTCTGCGCGGACTGCTGAGGCTGATATGGGTCGATACATTACGCAGAGGCCATAATATTCGTTTTCTCGCGGGATGGCTCATATGTGTGAGCCGCGTATTGTGATTTGTGTAAGTTATCAGTTAACAAACCTGTTATCAAATCAGCCGTCTCACGAGAAAACCAACATTATGGACTCTGCGTAATGTATCGATCTAGATCAGCACCGACTGATCCATGCCGACACATTCCGGGGATAGAGGTATAGAGTAATGATTCCTGAAACAGAAAATCTACAGGAGGCGAAACTTATCTGTCCGGGTTAGCCTGATCCTGGTCGATACTTTACGCAATCTTGGTTTTCTCGCGGGACGGCTCAAATGAACTTTACTTTCGGTGACCTGGTGATACTGGTTCAACGTATTCACATATGCACCTTGTTATGTCTGGTGAAGGACATATGCATAACAAAAATGGAGGACAAGCGTTACCAAAATGTTGTGTCCTGTTACAGGGGTCTATCGTACGTCGGGAAGGCGTTGCTTCCCTACACGGAAGGTGTTCTCACTAAAGTGTTCCAGGGGGCTTATAAGCAACTGGCTGGACTACCTCCGTGTACGACTCGATGTAGTGAAACGTATGGAAATAGGACAAAGGAGTAAGTATATTTTCGGATGTTCTTAATTATCGTTTTTCTGTCAGTCCCGGGTTTGACCCCTACTCGCAGCGGTCACGATGGAGTGCCCTATCGCAACGTTTGTTTCTTTTTCTAGTATACTTACAGGTTTCTAAGCTGGGGTCATGAAAATGTGTATTGTCACCGTAAATGATTGTTGAAAACGGGGTTAAACCACACTGAATATATCAACTGTTGTTTCCTACTTGAAAAAATGTTTGGAAGAAGTTCAACTACATACAGACAAAAATTAGAAGTTTATTTTTTATAACAGATTTAAAACGTTGTGGAAAACGAGACGTGATTTTCTTAGTTTACATGCTCGTTTGGTGTAAAACTTCAATATTAATTTTAATACAACAGTTTCAATTCGCATTTACCCCCTCATTATGACGCCTCTACAGCAAATGAGTTTTGAAAATAGTGTGAGAAAAGGGGAAATTACACAAAACGAAAACTTTCTTCAATGGCCACAAGGTTTTTAATTTTGTACAAATAATTAGAACATTCATATTCGGAGATTTTCAGTGGTTTGTCCTAGATGTTTTCAAAGTGATATGTTTCAGATTTGTTGTATGAGGATAAGGGTTAACATAACATTACGGGTTATTTTTGGAAAACACGCTGACCCGGTTTATTCGATAAAAAGCAGTGTTATCTACCGTCTACGGTGAAACCCTTACCCAGGTAAAAACAAATCTGCAGCAGACGACTTTAAACACATTGAGGCAAATGTATGGGCACTCTAAATCAATGGTCGTATTATTGTTAAATCGCGAAGAATATATTTTGTCCAGAAAGAGAGACATTACTCATGGTGATCAAATTCTACTTTAATTTCAATGTTTACAAATGTCGTCTCCCTGCAGAAGACACATGTGACGCAATTGTATTTAATTCTGAATTTTCATTCAGACATTTTAAGCTCAATTGAGTACGAACTGAGTCCATCGTGCGTCAATCGTATGTCTATCGTGCTTTTGTCGTCAACATTATGCTTATGTGCAATCTTGATGTCACCGTTTTCATGCAATCTTCATGAAACTTTTCAAGAACTGATGTCTTCGTGATATCTCGACCAAGTTCTAATACGGGTCATGTCAGGTAAAAATATTATGTCACTAGCCAAAATTTAAGAAACATTCTGTGGACACATATAGAGCCGACTAATCTGACTCCAGTAAAATGTAACTTTATCAGATCGTTTCTCTTTGTGAAATCTAGGGTTAGTTTGACTATTAGTCACATCGGGTGACAAACTAGGTCACTAGGTTCCAATTCAGACAAATAGTGTGAACACTATAGAGACCGCATTTCTGACCACGGAATGTGGGTTATGTCGGGTCAAAAACAAGGTCATGAGACCAAGTTGAAGAAAGTTATTGTTGACAATCTTGAAGATTGATTTTCATTTCCTTCAAAATATAAAAATAAATATTGTCAAAGCGTTTGATACATTATTTAGTGACTAATATTAATGTATATTTACTTAATGCTCAGTTTGATATGTGCTTTAGATGTAAGCATTATGTATACATTTTATTGATGTCATATAATATATAGATTGATACATCAGTTTAGAATGTTTTACATATATTTGGTTGATGACACAAAAGCTTGCATATTAATACATTATCTATTTAAAAAAAAAAAAAAGTATATAAAAAATGGCATATCTATGCATGATTCAAATATAAATGATTTCATAGAAGCTAAGCATTAATTTATTAGATATAAATGTTTATATATATATATGATGGTGATGTCATAAAATATGCAGATTGAAACCTGATTTGGAAATAAATGTTTAGTAGATATTTTTTTTTCTTTTGATGTCACAGATGGTGCGCATTGATACATGGTTGATTTTTTTTGTTAAGTGAACATAAGCTTTAGTCATAGTAATATAGTTATTTAACGTCATATTTAGAAAAAGTTTGAAGTATAAGTCTTTGCTAAAAAAGAATAAAAAAATTTGATGTTAGATTTAGATTTTTGAAACATTGAATATTGGTAAATGCAGTCATATTTAGTGAAGTATGTTATAAGTAATATTTCAGAGAAACACTTAATGTCAACTTTATATTAAATGTGCTTTAATAATATCTTAAAAATGACAAAATGAAGTAGAACATTTTAAACAAGTTCATTGCTTACACATTTATGTTAAAACATTCAAATTAATCCAAATAATTGCAATATCAATCATGTAAATATGGTAAATATATAGAATACATACAATTGCACTTTTATTATACAAGTGAAAACTGTTATATACTATATCCTGACAAATATAAATGTTATATGAAGGACACTAGTTAGAAATTACAAATTACAATTATGCCATGAGTATCATTTTAATAATGGCGACGTACCTCTTGTTTTGTTTAAAGGATGATAAGTTCTTTAAGAGTTTTGTTGTATATACACACTCGTGCTATTGATACCTTTCTATTTTATCTACTCTTACTTTCACTGTCAACATTTGAAAAATTCATGGATAGAAGCTGTATATATATATTGTTTGATAAATGAGTATTAATGTATGTACTTTTAATGTAAAAGGTCTCAGTGACTCATCTAAAAGAAAACAACTATTTCATTGGTTAAAATTAAATAAATATTCTATTTGCCTTCTACAAGAAATACATTGCCAAGAACAAACTTACAATATTTGGGAAAAAGAATGGGGTGGTGATATTTTTCTAAGTGGAAATAGTAGTAACAGCAGGGGGTGGGCATCCTTGTCAACTCTGGTTTTACATACACGATTCTAGAACGTAATCATATAATAGAGGGTAGAATGCAATCTCTTAAAATACTTATAAATGACAAAGAAATACTATTTCTTAATATTTATGCACCAAATAATGCAACAGACAATTATAATTTTTTAACAAAAATTGAAGACTTCGTAATAGCAAATGATAGTGAAACCATTGTAGTGGGTGGAGATTTTAACACAGTCATAAATGTAGACATTGACAAGAAGAACGGTAATATGAATAGTAATAAAAGAAACAGGGACAAAATTAATAATATATTACAAAATAATGATATAAATGATATATGGAGAATTTTAAATCCAAATATTAGACATTACACCTGGCATTCGAATACCAGGCCTACCATTTTTTTGTAGACATGATTATTTCTTGGTTTCAAGTAATTTGGTAAATATGATAACAAAATGTAAAATAACTACAGGCTTTCGTTCAGATCACTCTCTTGTTCGTTTTAATCTAATGAATGATAATCAACCTCGAGGGCCCGGGTTTTTTAAACTTAATAATAGCGTCATACTTGAACAAGATTATCAAAATAAAATTAAACAATCTATACAAGACATAAATAAAGATTGTAATCCAAATACATTATGGCAAATAATTAAAATTAAAGGCACGATAAGAAATGAGTCTATTAAATATACTTCATTAAAAAAAAAAAAAAAAATTGATTTAAAAAATAATATAGATATTTTAGTAAAACAATTTATTGATAATCCAGATGATCAAACTTTAAAAGATAATATTAAAAATAAAAAGGATGAATTAAATCAAATAATTAAAACACAAACTAATGGAATTATTTTAAGAGCGAAAGCGGAATGGGTTGAAGTGGCCGAAAAAAATACGAAATACTTTAGTAATCTTGAGAAAAAAAGAGCTGAAAACAAAACCATCAATAGAATTTTAAATAATAATAATACTGAAATTACAAAGTCTGATGAAATTTTAAAAGAAACAAAACAATTTTTCAAAACTTTATACAGTAAGGTAGATACCGAAAATAAAGATAATATAGACTTTTTTCCTGATGATAAAGAAAATATACTTGATGAAGATCAAAGACAGTCATGTGAATGAATGAATGTATATTGTTTTATGGCGCATCGACAGTTAAGGTCATTTAGCAAGCAATTAAATTTAATTATTCATGATCCCTGGGTAAACAAACCAGTACTAGGCTAGAAAATGTGCCTTGCCCAAGGGCACTCCACCATGACCGTAGTGCCGCGACTGAGGATCGAACCCGGGACACCCGGTTTCGAAATCCCCGACGCTAACCACTCGACCACAGCGGATTCCGGACAGTCATGTGAAGGTATCTTGAATATAGATGAAAGCGCTTTTGCCTTAAAACAAATGAAAAATGGAAAATCACCAGGGTCTGATGGATTAACAACTGATTTTTTAAAAATATTTTGGAACACAATTAAATCTTTTTACATTAATTCTATAAATTATTCTTATGCGACTGGGATTTTAACAGACATGCATAAACAAGGTGTAATTACTCTAATACCTAAAAAAGACAAAGAGTTGACTTCTTTAAATAATTGGCGTCCGATAAGTTTATTGAACATCGACTATAAAATAACAACTAAAGCTATTGCGAACAGAATGAAAAAAGTCTTAAATAAAATTATAAATGAAAGTCAAACTGAATTTTTGAAGGGACGCTACATAGGTGAAAACATTCGTACTATTTTTGAAGTAATTGAAAATTTAAATGATAACAATAACCCTGGCCTGATATTTTTTGCAGATTTCCAGAAAGCCTTTGATAGTATTGACCATGATTTTATTTTTAAAGTACTTACTTACTTTAACTTTGGAACTTCTTTTATAAACTGGATAAAGCTATTGTATAATGATGCACAAAGTTGTGTTATAAATAATGGTCACATGTCGGACCTTTTTAAAGTTAATAGAGGAGTAAGACAAGGATGTCCTCTTTCTCCATACTTGTTTATTTTAACTATCGAAATATTATACAAATCAGTTAAAAAAGATACAAATATAAAAGGTATAAATATATACAATAGAGAGATAAAACATACTGCTTTTGCAGATGATGCCACTTTTATGATGGATGGGTCAATGAGTACTTTTAAAAACTTAATAAATAAAATAGATATGTTTGGTAAAATATCAGGACTTAAATTTAATTCAAATAAAACTATAATTATGCGCTCTGGTTCTTTAAAAAACTCAAATGAGACTTTTAATACGGGAAACAAATTCACCTGGACATCAGAAAATGCATCTACTCTAGGTATTACATTCTCAAATAATAAAAAAATGTATAATGAATATAATCTTATTCCCAAAATGAAAGAGTTTTGTAACTGCCTCAATAAATGGAAAACATACTAACTATCTTTAATTGGCAAAATCACAGTTATCAAAACATTTGCCTTACCTAAACTTATATATCCACTTACTGTTTTAGATATATGCTCTATGGTGAATTAGGTCGATATCCATTAACAATTACTATTCAATCTAGGAGGATAAAATTCTGGAATAAAATAATATGTACTAACAATAACAATAAAATATCTAAACAAATTTACAATTTCATCTTAAACGCCACAAATAAGCAATACAAATGGCTTACATGTATAAAAGATATTCTACTTAAAACTGGTAACGGAATAATCTGGGCTACACAAAATCATAACAAAGTAAAAAATATACATTCGTTAATCAAACAGAATCTGACCAGTTTAAACAAAAATGGTCACAGGAAACAAAGCAATCTCAAAAAGGGAGAACTTATAACACCTTTAAAACTGAATTAATATTTGAGCCTTACCTGTCCACTCTCCCCTTATCTTTAGCAATAAACATGTTCCTATTTAGAACAGCCAACCACAGGTTATACGTCGAGACTGGGAGATGGGATGGGACGCCGCTCCTGGAAAGGAAATGCAAATTATGTACATTAAACCAATTAGGCGACGAAATTCATTATTTATTTTCCTGTCCTTATTTCTCTAACAACCGAAAATATTTCCTGTCTGGAAATAACACATGCTTTTAACCGAATTATGAATGAATCTAAACGTGATGTACTTATCCCAATTGCCAAATTCGTTTCAACAATACTCAGAGAAACCCATAAATAACCATAAACTTTGATCTATAGATAGTAACAATAAACAAATGTAAACAAATAAACTTACTTGACCTCGAAACATAAATGTCATATCCCATTCAATTTATCGTGTGCAATCTGGCCCAATGCAAACTATGCTCTGATTGGCTGGATAGTCCAACACACAGTTGGCTATGACGTAATCCGACATGTTTTATCCGTGATAGTCCGGTACCGAGTGTTGAACCGTAATGCATGCTTAGCTTTAGACTTGGAAGTCAAGATTGCGAATCGAGTTAGAAATCGACCACTGTTTCTTTACTACAAACAAGTTTTATGTTTTAAATTTGAACTGCTCTGCATTTAAATGCTTAATAGTTTTCTTGTGTCTGTATACTATAATATCATTTTTCATGTAGTCTAGCATATGTTTCTACTTGTAATTATGTACATATAAATTTCTCACTGCTGATGTAACTTTAATATCAATTTAAACAACTCTTCCCAATTGAAAACAAATGGAAAAGTATTTGTTAGCTAAACACCTCACATCTGATATTACTTTTATTCTTCCTCCCTAGATAAAATGAAAGGCATTGGAAAAGGAAAGAAATTTAACTACATGTTGCAGTTTGTCTCCTTTCCACAATGTTTTTCTTTTCTTTACCTTTTCGTTCCGAAACTAAAGAATAATCCTTATTGTATGTTATTTTCCCTCCAATGGAAACCCCGACTTAAATTTGTATTTGTGTTCATGGTTAGCCATGAATACCCTGCCTCTCATAAGCAGAGTATCCATGGAAGACTGAGTACAATCCTACCTTTAGGCAAAAATGAAATATGTGATCACGTGATAGTATTTAAATAGATCTCTTGTAATTATACCATTTCCTCATGTTGTACTGTATGTACCGAGAGATGTAATAAAGTTCTGTTCTGTTCTGTTCTGTTCAGAAAATCCACCACTGAATATTATAAATACTATTAAAAAAAATCTGTTTATGGGATAACAAACCAGACAAAATAAGTAGAAAAACAATTATACAAAACTATGACAAGGGAGGTTTGAAAATGATAGATATTGATCTTTTCATCAATTCAATAAAAGCAAGCTGGGTTAAAAGAATAACCAATAACAACAGCACAGGAGATTGGAAACATATTTATTCAAGTTTGCTTGAAAGAGTAGGAGGGAGTTTTATATTTGAATGTAATATTAATACAAAGGACTTAAATAACACTTTGAAAATAAAATCAAACTTTTTACTAGATATAATACAGTCATGGTAAAAAATAAATTATAATAGTGATGTTCAAAATATTAAGAATGAAGTTTTATGGAATAACTCTTATAAATATGCTTATATATAATAAACAATAACAAAACTATTTTTTACAAAACTTTATATGACAAAGGAATAACATATATTGATCAAGTTTTTGATAATAGGTTAAGACTGTTTTACACTTTCCAACATATAAAAACAGTTTACGCCTTAAACGCCTCAGATTTTTTAAAATATCATACACTCATTTAAAGTATTCCAAAACATTGGAAAGCAAAACTTAATGAAAACAATTTAAATAATAATACACAACAAACTCTTTTGACACAAATAAGTACTCAAAAGAGCCCAAACAAATACTTATATAATATACAGTTAAACAGGATAACAAATAGTCTAGTTATTAAACCCCATATCAAATGGGAACAAGAAACAAATAACAATAACTGGAATATTGTACATACAATACCATTCAGATCTCTTATCAACACTAAATTAAGAGCATTTCAATATAAATACATAATGAGGATAGTTCCAAATAATAACTTTTTATTTAAATGTAACATTACCAGTACAAGATTATGTGATTTCTGTAATATGTTTAATGAATCAAACAAACATCTTTTTTGGGAATGTCAATGGTCCAGGAGCTTCTGGACAGAATTACAAGTATTTCTAAATGTTAAACAAATAGATATTAAATTAAATTATGAAATAGTCTCATTTGGATATATTGACCAGAGTAGCTACTCGACATTAATAAATTGCATATTGATAGTTGCAAAATATTTTATCTTTAAAAACAAATATGAAAAAAATTGTCCAACCTTTTATAATTTAAAAAAATATTTAAAATATCACGAATCCATAGAAAGACTGGTTGCACTTGCTAAAGACAAACTCCAAGAGCATGATAGGAAATGGAACCAGCTTCAACTTTAACTTTAATAAGTTTGATGCACTGTGATTACTATTTTAAAAGACAGTGTTCAGTAAACTCTCTCTTTTTTCTTGTCTACTTCTATCTTCTTCTTCTCCTTTTCATATCTTGTCTGTCCTAATTTCCTCCAAAATTTATTTTCCAGAATACATTTATTAATTATGCGCTCATATACGAAATACTATTTGCACTGAATTCTGTAAATATATATATTTTTGTAGCAAAAGTGTATGTACTTAAAATGTATTATGGAAATAAAAATTTAAAAAAAAAAAAAAAAAAAGCGTTTGTCTTATGTCTTATAAAGTTTAGGCTTAGCATAACCATGGGTTATGTCAAGTTCAAAACTAGAATACTCCGTCAATTTTAAGAAAATAGGTGTGAAAACTGTAAAGAAAATCACATTATGATAAAGCATGGTCAATGTTTGTCAGATTATTTTTTATTGATGATCCCTAGGCTAATGTCGAAATGGGTCATTTTGGGTAAACAATTAATTAGGTCACGAGGCCAAATGTAAAATAACGTTGGACATTCTAGAAGAGACACGATGATTCCAGCATAATGAAATCCTGTTGGACTATTTCTCTTGATACTATCAATTGTATACGTATATTATAGAATTGTTAGAGTCGGCATTTGTTACTACAGCATATTTAAACTGTCAGAATGATCGTTTTTGATAATTTTGGGGCAAGTTTGAATATGGACCTGGTCATCTTATATCTAGTTTATAAGGTCAAATAAAGAAACACAGTTAACCACCTACAGGCCTCATGTTTAGCTCGATCATTCACCAAATTTTGGTTTCAATAAAAGTAATTTATTAATTGCATTAAGGGAAGCATCCCAAGATCTTTGCCATATTATCATTGATAAAACAATACACTAAAGGTTATAATCCGAATATGGCACTTTAAAGGGTAAAGTTCCTTGTGAAAGAGCAGACAGCGCAGCCTGTTCAACAGTTGTTTCATTGTCACGAATGCTTATATGACTGGGAATCCAGCAGAAAACAACATGTGATGTTGCACAAATACGCGCTAGCTTAGAAAGGAGGACAACAATGAGAGGGATCTCTATTTTGTCTTTCTGAAGTGGCTGCATAGCAGACAATGAGTCAGTAAACATGCTATATCGCCAATAACCTTCGGACTGTGGTCCAAGCTAATGTGGATTGCCTCTAACTCGGCAGAAAGTATAGAAGCATTTTCTGGTAGACGAATATAATAACTTCGCAATCAGTAACTGCGGTAGCAGCAGCTCTTTTGCCATTCTTTGTACTATCGATGGCATTTATAGATACGCTCGAAGTTATAATATGTATTTTTGATTTACATATACTTGGTCTTAACAACAATTGCATCTGCTTTTTATCTGACGCAAAGTCATAAATGAATATTGGACTTGTTAGAGTCCAAGGTGGAAAATCAGATACATTTTGCTCAACGATGTCATCAAGTTTAGCCAAAAGGCGGAATTTCCCGTTCCTTCTTCGGCGTTAATATAAGGATATATATTGTTTATTGGCTTCTACATAAAGACCCTTAACGAGAGAAGTTCTAAAAGTGCCAAAAGCTAGCCTTACACCCTGATGGTATATCATATTAAGTCTTTCAATGAATGACTTTAGCCCTGAGTCTAATTTAGATAGTATTAATTACCTGTACAATTTCAAGAATAATTTACGGTCAACTCCCCAATCCATATGGGACACAACGCGTAAACGTTCTAAAGCTTTTTGGCATTTATTTATATGATAATTGATATGAGAAATAAAGTCCAGTTTGGGTAAAATAATAGACCAAAGACTTTAAACTTAAGCACACATTCAATATGCGTGCCATGTAGTGTTTAATCAGGATCTAGGTGATGTTTACGAAGTTGACTAAAGTACTTCGCATGGTCTTGCTTTTAGAAAATATAAAGCAATTTTCGTTTGACCATGTATGCAAATTATTCAAAACTTGTTGCAATTGTCTTTAAATTGTATGCATATGTTCTGATCTGTAACAAATACAGAAATCATCAACATAAAGAAAACATTCAACTCTAGCGAATCTAGTGATTATGTTATCAATCTTCACAATACACAGTGTAATAGAAAGAATGCATCCCTTGGGAACACCCATTCCCTGTTCATGTGGATCCGAAAAAGCGTCACCAACACGCAGTTTGAACTGACATTGATTTAAAAAAGCAGAACTGAAATAAGCAATGCCTCCTCTTATGCCAAAATCATAGAGGTCATTCATAATTCCATATTACGAGGTAGTTACATATGTACTTTCTTAGTGATAACATATTCTTGGTAAGGTATGAGGGAGGATGGCCACAACGGACCCATACCAATGCACGTGGCTAATACAGTTATATATATATATTTTTTTTATAAAGGAGGAACAAAAGATAACTCAACATAATGTCATACACATGTTTAATTTACTTTCCGTTTGTAGAGCTTGTTATTTTTAACCAATAGTTTATTACTCTAATTAATCTCTTTATTTTGAGTGGATATCTACAAAGTTCTCCATAAAAGAAAGTATTTTGAGTGTGTGACCTTACACAGAGTATTTGTTTGCAACATTGTAAATGAATATTTTCTAATCTCGTGCCTCATTCATACCCCATACCTCATACTTATAAGATATAATTGGTTCTATAACATCATCAGACAATTCAAATATATGGGAAATAGACATACTAGGGAATCGCACCATATACAATTTAACCATACAAAAAGACTTCAATGCTTGCCCATACAATGCATCAAATGCAGTATTAAAAGATCTCCCAACTGTTAAAATAACACCAAGATACTTGAAATTATCAGCTATTTCTAGACATTCTTCTTTATATATGAACTTCATATTTAGCCTCATTCTACCATTTCTTAAAATATTTACTGTAGTTTTATTAATATAAACTGAAAGATTCAATATATCACAATATGCTTCCAGTGTATCCAATTATTGTAACCCAAATTCACTTTCAGAAAGTAAAAACGATATTACTATATAAAGTTGAATTAAGCTCAACATACCAATAGCAATATCATCAAACCCCTAAAGAACACACACAACTTTCACCTGTGTTCCATTAAGTACCTTTCAGCGTTACTGTGGTTATAATAGGATGGATAGTTTTAAATATCCGTCAAACTGTTAATCTTAAATGTATTATAATGCATAAATGGCGCAGCATATTATCATAAATTATATGAATCACTTTCCATGTCTTCTTACCGAAACATATCAAAAGTCCATTTCTTCGCAAAGTTTCGTTATTAACCATTTTCTCGCGTTTCCGTATTAATTGAACTATTGCACGATGGATACATAATGCGGTCAATTTACAAAGACCTATCTAAAATTGTACATTTTCAAATAGTTATATTCATTCGGACAATGTTATCGCAATGAACACGGTGACCTTGACCTGTAATGAAATATATATATATCTATATATTATGGAATATCAATGTATAAGTACATCATGATGTCAATTGGCTTCAATATTTCGAACTGTATTTGCAAAGATAAACTAATGAAACACCACTGGTTCCCAAATTTAACTGAATACAGAATTCCATTACGATCCTTGTGGGATAGACGACCAATATCCTCTGTGCACATATCATTGGCAAAACTCTAATAAATTGTCAATTAAATCTAATAATTTCTTTTTTTAAATAAGAACAGTATTATGATTAAGTCCATATTTAAGAAGCAAACTTGAAGCACACTCATCTTTTCAGTGGCGGTCATCCTTTTGACTAATCAAAATGATTTTAAAGAAATTGGTAGGAGGATCATGGAATGTGTGTTCTACATGTTTCAAAGCCAAACCATGGTGCTGTTACCTACAGAGAAGACTTTCGAAGGTTTAAATGACGTAGAATCAACAGTGCCATCTCATATTATTTTAAAAGATCAGATAGTGATAGAAAGTATTTTTCAAAGATCTATTGCTCATTAAAGGAAGCGAAAGTATGATATATATAAAGATTTCATAAGTTTCGGTTACTATTGCATCATAGTATTGCGCATGCGTAAAGTTGGGTGTGGTGTGGCTGAATTCTCCTGAGAAAATTGGATTTTAACTAAAAATAACGGACTAAGTGAAACACACACATTCTTGTTCTACATATTTAAACATATCGGACACATGACGGAACAAGGAAAAGTGTCTGAAAAAGAAAAAAACGACAAAAGAAGGCTGACAAAAGAAAGGCTAGCCAATCACCAGAATCTATTTTTAGCGAGGAACAGGTCTCACAAGATAGCACGAGCGCAACAAGTGTAACACAGGTAAACACTGTACCGACTTACTACGCAACATGTAACGATTATGATAACGTGTCAGCTGTTATGAGCCAGGGTGCTACACCAATTATGAATGTCTCACAGCAAATTCCTTTTGGATTTCAACCACAACCGCAAACGCCAAATAATGTCTTCGTCGGTCAATCACCGCCTCAAACACACATAGCAACAGTAAATGCCCCACCCCCATGGGCAGTTGAACTCATAGAAGATGTTAAAACAATAAAATCAGTCATACCTAAAATCGATCAAATAGATGAAACAGTAAGAAACATCACGTTACAAATAACACAAATGAAAACGAGAGTATCAGGACTCGAAACAAAGATAAATGACATAGAAACGGCCTGCAACTTCATAAGCAACGAAACAGATACGAACAAATCGGAGCTCCGTAAAGTTTTATGTGTTCGTAAAAGTACAAACCGCGAAGCAGCTTATGGCGAACTCGGGAGATATCCCATGAAAATTACACGAAAAATAACGATTATAAAATATTGGAAAACACTTTTAAATCCTGCAAATGATACGCTTACAAAAAAAATATACCACATGTTACATAGAGACGCTTCTAACAGAACTAACTACTTCGGCAACACATGTAAAGACCATTCTCGATGAAATAGGATTGTCATATATGTGGCTAAATCAAGACTTTTTAACTATTAATATAAACATGATCAGAAAAAAAATCATCGATTCATATACACAAGAATGGCATTTTTCTATCAACACTTCAAGCAGACTGCAAAGTTACTGTAAATTTAAAGATAATCTTGAACTAAAAAATTATTTAAATTGGGTTAATATAAAATAAGAATTGCATTAACTAAGTTTGGAGTTTCAGCACATGACCTTGCTGTCGAAAGTGGCAGATTTATAAATATTCCACATGCGGAAAGAACATGTAGCTGTAATATAAATACTGTTGAAAATGAATATTATGTTTTACTAGTTTGCCCAAAATATGCAACTTTAAGAAGAGAGTATTTGACACCATACTTCTGCCATTGGCCATCAATACATAAATTTTGGATACTTATGTCATCAAACTCGAAGTATGTCATCAAAGTTAATAATCAACCTGTCAAAATTTATACATTGTATTTTTAAAAACAGACACAATAATGATTGATCGATTTTTAGTTTAAATCAAGCGAAAAAATGATTAATGATAAAATAATTATTAAATTATTGACACTTCTCTGTAAACTGTAAACTGTATATGTTGATATGTCAGTTTTTTTAGCTACACCACCTGGAAACTTTTGTATGTTTATTCTTTTTTCTAATTGTATATCACTCATGTTGGCTATGAATATGTATTTATTGTAGGCCAATAAAATTATGTTATTTTAAATCATGTTATGTAATGTATTTTTCGAGGTAAGGGGGATTTCATTTATATATGTTGTTTATATAAATAAAATACCAGTATATTTTATTTTCAGTTGGTGTAAAACTTGCAAGCAATGGAAAAATGTGTTACAGAACAACATACGACATGCAGAGAAAATCAAATGGCAGAAAACAAAATCATGGACGTGGCCAAATGCAATGGATAACATCATAGAAGTGTTTATGCCGTCTTGGTATGACGATGGTTATGACCTCCGCGATATCTCTACAGTCTCTTTGGTTTGGAAAGAGTGCAGACAGTTCAGAGTTAATCGAACAATTTATGAAAGAGTGTGTCAAATAAGGAACAAATATTACGGACACAATCCAGATTTGGAAGTTTCTGATTTGAACAAGTCGAGGCTTTTTGATGCTTTAGATGATCTTATAAAAGATCCCGACGTGAAACAATATATTAACACTTCAAGGTGCACGGATGACCTTAACAACCTTAAAAGTGGTTATTTTCACATTGGTAGTATTGGGACAAGTATCGTTAGTACAGACATAGGTGATAATATTGGAAAGCTAATCATGCGACGAATTGATGAGTCTGGACTTACAACAAAAGCAAACACTTCATCCCGAGTGTTAAAACGAGCATACACAAATATTAGCATTTCAATTCTTTTAATGTGTTATTTGACTTCTTTGGTCTTCAAACGGGATATATCTACATGTATTGGTCGTCTTATGCAGAAGGACATAAACGGGTACAAACAAACAGGTTAGTTAAATTGTACATGTAAGCGAGCGATAGAGAGAGAGAAGGGTTTTAAGAGGGATACAGTCGGTCTCTTCACGCCTTAAGAAATAGCTAATTTTCTTTAAATGGTTTAACCAAAATGATGTGATTGACTGATTAAGGTAATCTTTAGGGGGAGAAAAACAGTAAGAGCTCTCCCTATCATAGGATGATTCCTCGTGTATACCAGTAATTTCTACCAAAGACACTTTTCCTGGGAATTAATTTTAGGAAAAAGAATTTGCTTATATTATGAAAACCTTAAAAATCACCATAATATTTTGCTGAACTTTCATTTATGTCAGTAGCTTTTTGTCTGCAAGGTTTTCAAATTTAAAGACACTATTTCAAAATTGGATGAAAGAGCAACCCATCCGAGTTGAATAGATTTATGATAAGTTCATACCAACATGAAGTAGACGACTCCTGTAACAGTACGTCTATACGTTTACCAGGGTTGTAGTACGTTACCTAATTTAAGTTGATGCATAAAAGGAACGAACGTTAATATTCGAGTTCAAATTATTAATATAATTCTTTTTATTGACATGATTCCTAGCTTAACCTTAAGTCTTAGAAATCAATCGTGGCCGAGTGGTAAAAGTTTTGGCTTTCAAACCAGGCGTCCAGGGTTCTATCCCCAGTTGATGTTCGAATGTCCATTTCCTAGCCTAGTAGTGTACTGGTTTGTTTTCCCAGGATTCATAAATAAGTGAACGGTAATCGTGACATTATTTAGAAACGGCGTAAAACGCCAATACAATAAACACACTTTTTAGTACGGATTCAAAACGATACATAACGCACAAATCAAACTAAAGTATTAAGATTCATCTTTAATGTTTCATCTAACACACAAAGAGACTGAAGGATGCTTTTTGTCATTTTAGAATGTGTCTCAGAGGAGTATGCTTATCCATTTCCCCAGGATCTACCGCTTCTGCCTTACATATCAAATCACAAACACGTTTTCGGGAGGGAATGGCTATTTCAAGAAATAGAGAGTAAGATATTGACTGATAAACAAGGCATTCACGGCGTTTCCATTATAGCAGAAATGGGCTATGGCAAGACAGCATTATTTTCAAACATGTTATGTGCAGAGGAAAATACAAAGGGATGGTACCTTCGACAGCGAGTTGCTGCATTTCACATTTGTAAGTTTGATGTGCCAACTACGATGAAACTTGTAAGATTTATTCGTCGTCTTATTGGATCCTTTTCAACATATAATTCTGAATTTGGAAACATAATTTCGTTGCTCTCCAACGAATCTCTTATATTCAATTATGAGATGTGTGAAAGGGAACCAATAGCATGTTTTGACCAAGGCGTTTTGTTTCCCTTAGAAAAAATGTCATCATTTAAAACGTGGATCATTGCAATTGATGCATTGGATGAGTGTACAGACCCTGAAACACAACAAAATCATATATTCAATCTACTCAATGTTCGTATGAGAAAATTTCCCCCATGGGTGAAATTTTTGATTACATCAAGAAATACCACAAAGATGTCAAATTTGAAAACAACTGACATAATGCGTCTTCGTGCAAATGATAAAAGAAATCTGCGTGATCTAAACTCATATTTTACGGATTACAGTCGTACACACACGGGCCGAGTGAAATGGATTAAAGACCTTTTCGAGCATAGTGAGGGTAACTTTTTGTTTGTTGTCTCTACAATGGAATTGCATTTAGGTGAAAATGAACAGAAAGAGCTAGCAGTTCCGTCAAAACTAACTGACATTTATGAAATAAACTTTACTAGACAATTTCAAAATGAATATGGCTGTGCAAAATTGATTTTCGAGATACTGTGTGCATCTCTGAGCCCTTTAACAGAAGCAGAAATAAGAAATGTGTTGAAAATTAATGGATACAAAGATGAAAGGAAAATTGGTGCAAGTTTTGAAAAATTGTTGTTCTTCTTGCGAATAGATACAGATGTGACATTCATACACAAATCGATTAGGGATTGGTTAACCACTGAAGACCATCCTTTTCGAATCCGCAAGGAAAATGGGCACTCCCTATTAGCTCAATATCAGATGCAACGTAACCATCGCATTGATTTTGTTGATCTTGCAATTCACATTGGAAAATCAAAAAACCCTAAATTACTCGAACAGTTTAGTTCATTCCGGAGTGACAAGTTAACAGTTTATGCAGATGCACTGCATGTGTTGATGGCAAAAACAAGTTCATATGCAGCTTTTAAAGCAGCCTTACTACGTTTCAATTCTGTTGATATTGCCAATAATTCCGGAGCAACTCCTGCGTTTATAGCAGCCTCTAAAGGTTACACACGTCATTTAAAATTACTTATTAGAAAGGGTTCAAATCCTAGTTTTGCCATTAAATCATATGGACACGCTCATATAAAGAGGGTGTTATGGGAGATTCAGTTTATCAAAACAAAATTATATTCTGGTTATAATTTGTTGCACATAGCAGTAACATTTAACCGGATCAAGACTGTCACATATCTCTTGACATTGAATAACTCATTGGCATATTTAGAAAATGAAATCGGCTATCTTCCGAGTGATATTGCTTGTGAAAAGGGGTATAGTAGAATACTAGAACAAATAATAATACATGCTGAAAACACTATTCTTGGAGAAAAATGTCTTTACCTGGCAGCCAAAAATAATCATATTAACATTATAGATTTCTTTTCCGTTGGAAGATTCAATTTTGGATGTTTGTCGGATGAAGTATCTTTAAAATCCTTCAACCAAGCATTGGGGTTAGAACCTGGGCATAGATTAATTTTCAGTTCAGGTAATGTTCTTCCTCGTGATGAATGGTGGATCATTATGAAAGAAAATTCGTTACACATTGCTGTGAAAATGGGACACTATTCCATTGTAAGGAAACTTGTGAAATTATTTCCTAAACTGCTCAAGTGCAGAGATGGCCTTGGGAGAACTCCCTTTTTAAACAGCATTTGGTATAATCAAACTGAAATGTTCATATTTTTATCTGACAGGCTGAATAGCGAATTTGAAGTATGCTCATTCAACTTTCCGGGACATATGTTGCTGTTTAAAGATTTGTTAACATTCTTAGATTATTCTAAGGAAGATATATGTTTACCTGAGACAACATTTCAACATATTACGGCTAGATTTGATAGGATCGAAATGATCAATTATGTAATCGAAAACAATATTCGAATGAATTGGTCTGTATCGGACGAGGATGGCAATACACCTGATTATTATGCAGCTAGATTTGGTTCAGTTAATTATCTTAATCTGCGCATTCAAGGACTTTTAACTAATGGTGTTGCTAATACCATACTTTTACAAAAGGAATCCGTTATTTGTACTGCAGTCTCGTACGGCCAGAATGCTGCGTTGCATATTTTAACAAATGTAGAAGAAAAAATGTCTATGTCTCAATATATTGATGAAGAAAATAGAAGCATTATGTTGCATTCGGCTATCAGAAGGAATGAAAATACAAGTTCTGTTATTCAATCTCGACATGTAGAAGTAGTAACATTCTTAGTTGAAAAGGGTCATTCTTTGTTACAAAAGGATATTTACGATAGAAATAGTTTACACTATGCTCTATCTAATGGCTATCGTGGAATAGTGGAATACATTTTCAAATCTGATGAACCAATTTGGAAAAAGCTAATTCAAGATAAAGATATATTAGAAATGACCCCTATAGAACATGCCTTATCTAATAATATTGAACAAAGCAGAACTTCGTTTGAAATTCCTAGCTCCGTTTACTTATGCGAAGTTGGTGATATTATTCTCGGTCATTGTAAAGATCTAGATCAAGATAGTATTATGTTTCCTTGGGAACGAGCGCTTACCGTTGCGTTTCAGTTATTACATGAAAGCCAGGCATCATGTAACGTTCCAGATCATTTAATATCGTCAATATACGTAAACAGTCCATATTTAACCACAGCTATGGTGCTATATTTGAATGTATCTGAAAGTGTATTATATAGAGAACTTTGTAAGTCTATCAATATCTTAATTGAGAAAAATGATATTTTCCAACATTCTTTTACATCTTTAACTGCATTCAAACCAAATATTATTCATGTGTGCTTTCAACATTTTAAGGCATCTCCATTACATAGAATAGCATTCTATATTCAATCAAAATATAATCCTTTAGTTTCTGAGTTCATTCAATTAAATCGTTTACAAAAAGATATATTATGTTCCGACGCACGTGGCTATAATATATTCCACTATGCCTTGCTAGGCGGGAATATCATGACAGCAAAACATATTTATGATATTCATGGTCGCCGAAAGAACATGCGTGTCGGTCGTATACCCTGGCTGGTTGTAATGTCTCGTGTTAGAGATGCTGACAATTATAATTTATGTTTTGATCCACTATTTGGTCCTCATTATAAATTTAACCAGAACGTAGACGTATCTCAAGTTCGTTGTTCGGACAATTTTCTTTCGAAATTGATCAAATCACATGCATCTGATTTCGGAAAATCGCACATTTGTTCAAATGGTACAACAGAATTATCATTAATACATTTACTATCTATTAACGGCTTTATGCAAACGATTAAAGCTATAATTGATATACATGGTATTGCAATGATGTATTGTGTGACTAAGGATGGATTTTCTACGAGATATATGTTGAAGCTATTTACGGCAGAAAGCGACTTGGATGAATTTGGTGGAAGCATGTCTAACGTGATTTATCCGAATCCAGTTGCGGAAGAAATTCTTATGTTTAAATTCCACACATATCCCTCTCCCTTATATTATACAGACCCATTGAAGTGTTTGTTTGAACTTAGAACTATACACTGGAGACTGAGAAATATCAGATACAGATATAAATTAAAATCGTGCATGGTTGATTCCTTCGTGTATACGATAGGGTCTATTGATACATCTTTTAATGCTAAACAAATTGAAGAGTTAAAGCTTCAGTTCCTTTTTGAGAAAATACTAATAAATACCTTCAATATTGACATATTTCTTAAAGATAAAATCATCAAATGCAATTTGTTAAGACATGCAGTCAATAAAAATGTCAATGTTATGCAATTCATTTCACTTTATAGTGAAAAATTCGCAGACAGAAGTCCCTTAATTCTATATTTGTCACAAGCAATTCCAAGTTTGTACAGCCAAAGTTTCTGCCCAATGTCTGAACACATCAGACTGAAACTCTGTAATTTACAGAGTGCCTGCAATGCTCTCATCAGTAAAGTTCTACCCCAGATAACCAGAATGTACTCTCAGTCTGTGTTCTCTGCCATGAAGATTGGTGGACGATCTGTTGAAGGAAGTGCCTTTTTACAAGACAGAATGGATCGCTTCCGGTTTGGAAGAAACCACGACAATCATGGGGTAGATTTTATTGTTATGGACACCTATTCAGAATTCAAGTACTTGGATGTAATTAAGCGAACAGTTATGTATAATATACTCAAACCAAAAAAGGCAAACATTTACAATTCCCTTTTTGCCGAGACGCAGCGTCTGTTATACCAAAGTCTCTTTCAAATACTGTTTAATAGGACAACTTGAACTTTGATTACAACATGACGTATCTTTATTGAAAAGAACCATAGCAAGGTAAGACAGAAATATTATGTTTGATACGGTGAAAACGTCATGGTCTGGAGTCTAATGCGGACGGAATTTCATTATGAAGGCCAAATGAACTGAAATTACTTTATGTTAGCTGTAATTCAAATTTTGCAACGAAATCCCAATGTAAGACATGAGTCGAGTGTAACACTAAATGGTTTATTTTTTTTGTTTCATTTGTTCGTTGTTTGATAAACACGATGAACTAGTATACTGTTGTCTTATTTGGTAGCACTGTCTTCATTTTAAATTATCTTACAATCTTATTCAAGCAATCCCATGTATGTATATATCTCAATAACGTCGAATATGTCAGTCCTTAGTTATATATAACAGGCCTGATACTAGAACACGTATTGCAATACTACAAAGGTGCTCTATGCAATGTCTTATTGCACGTATTAATTATACTTTGATTGTGTTGTTGAAAATCTACTTTATGTGTATCCTATGTGTCTTTTATTATTTCATCCATAAGGCAATTAAAGGCTTTTGCAAACTATGCAGAATAGGTTCAGACAGCTAGTAAGTGATTTAAATCGATTTCATTATGCATATTTTAATAAAATTCAGGCTGTCTGCTTTAAGACATTGTCTAGTTTCGAGTACTAGCCGACACATTTATGTTCTTGTGTCTGTTTTCTTATCTTTCAAAAAATAAATTGTCTTTACTTTATTAAGTTTCAGTTATTGTGTCCCTTTTATTAATATGTTTTATTTACTTGTACTCAAAACTTTATCATGCTATCATTGTACAACAATTGTTACCAAACTGGAATTAAATTTTCTTCTCGGCACACTTTCTACCTACTACCTGATTTAATCTTCCCGATTGAAAATGCAGTGACATAATACAATTAAAAAATTAGGTCCGATTGAAAATGTGAAGAGCTTTATGACAGGTTGAGAATTTTCACTTCACTAGTAAAGGTCTACAACTCACAATGTTCTGCAATCATTTTTTCACTTTCTAACTTATGTTGGGACTTAAATGAAAACAACGCCTATGTCTAAGTGATACACACGAAAAAGACTATAACAAGGATATTAATTATTCACACCTCGATCGGGAGTTTTTCCATATCTGTGAAAACGGTCGGACTGGAATATATTGATGAGCGTTTGTTTGTGTAGTGTTAATCGAATTATTGTGCCTTACCTAATGATTAAGTATATGACAGTTTGTTTCTTTTATAAATAACTTTGATGTCTTATACAATACCAAAAAAGGCAGAAATGAAAGGATAATTATTTATTAATTCTATTCAGCATTTGAATGTGATAATTCCGAATTGTTTTATTTGTAAATTATGAAGATTTAAAGAGTGGTTTGTAGTTTTTAACACATTTCCCCCTGAATTGGTAATTAAAGAAATGCGGCTATGCTCCTCCAGCATTTGCTCGCCAAATGGCTATATTGCCGAGTGCGAGGGTAAACAACGTCAATGAACAACAATCCTCTTTCATTCACCATATTATAAATCGAATAACGGTCACTTCGTACATGACCGGGAAATGCGAGTTGAAACAACAACAAAACCCGGAAGCAAGTGAATATTGTTTGTCCATGAATGTGTTCGGTTAACCGATTAACCGGTTAGAAGATTGTACGATTAAACGGTTATTAATATCGGTAACCGTTAACATCCCTAATATTGGCAAATGAATATGTTTAAACAATACTGATCCCCACTGTTAGCTAGCAAGAAAAAGAAGCATTCAATAAGCCTTTGACATACAATTGTGCCAGGCTCTGTTAATTCCCGCCTGATAACATGTGTGGATAGTGACGCCATATATCAGTATGTGGAAACCATCAGTCTAAAAGAGGAGTTGTATTTTTACACGAAATATATAATATAGACAGTGAACATTCTTAAATAGTAACTCATCTGAGTGTGTTAAAAGTTTCTTGTTTTTAGGTTCACACAATTATATTAAATCCGGTAATAGTGTAGAAATAATCTTTTATCAGTAAGAGGTACTCGGGACAAACATTGACACCAAGATATAACATTTTACGTGCACCCGGTCTTTCACGGAGTTTAGACACCATGGACTAACCGCCATGTACGTTGTATGTCTTAAGATAAATTCCATGAGAAAACCAACATTATGCTCTCTGCGTAATGTATCGACCCAGATTAGCCTGCACAATGCGCGTTGACATTCCGTGTCAGGGGGATAAAGGTATTGAGTAATGATTCCTGAAACAGAAAATCCACAGGAGGCGAAAAATGTCTGTCCTGGCATGCTTAGGCTGATCCGAATCGATACTTCACGCAGAGTCCACAATGTTGGTTTTCTCATGGAACGGCTCATATTTATCCTACACCTAAATAATCAATGGTATGTGCCGATACCCCAGTAACGCAATGGATTAAAAAGACTATGAGGAAAAGCGGTCAGTTGCTTGGAAAGACTCTTGTTCGAAAACGCCAAGGCACACATTGGTAGGTGAACTGGCCGCCGTGAGGTGACTGTACAAATATTGAAAACGGCGTAAACCCCCAATTAATCAATAAATCTATGTTATGTTTGTATGTTTGGTTCTTCGCGGATTCTGTTAGGGGATGATAAATACAGCACGCTGAACGACCATTCTCTATCATGGACGTAAAACATTATTTATCGTAAAAGTTACTTTTTGGACCATGGCCTGTTTTCGCCGCCATTCATTCTAAACACAGTCTTATTCCTGGTTATTGCACAACTATTGTAAATTTCAAAATAAAACAATTTCTGATTGACTTAAAACAATATCGTATTGCCAATCTTAACTTGTGTTATTTTGTATGTCTTTAACTCTTTCAGCGCCACAGCCAATATTGAGGTTTTTGCAAACAAAGCAGATTCAGTCGAGTCAAAATAGTCCAAAACTTTCATAAATTGAAAAATGAACATACCCGATTTTGAACATGGAAGAGTCTACTTTAAACAATTCGGTGCTGAAAGAGTTAATAAGAACACTATTTAGAATTGTTTGATAATACGGCCAGGTTTTTAATGATCTTTTCCAGAATGCCCATGCGTGTTGATAATGAAGGGTTAAACAGTAAGTGACGGCTCTGTTCGGTTTATGACATTTCTTGCCCAATTCCCCTGGATTTAATGCGATTATACAGTCTTTGGAAAGTGACTTTTGCTGTTTTGTTTCATTTATTGGCGGGCAATAAAAGTGATCTCAATCAGGCGATAACTCGAGCTTTACTCCAACCATTTCCCTGAATCCAGCGGCATTTTGGAAAACAGTGTAGCAGCAGCTCTGATTGCTTATCCGAGTGATTAGAACTGCTACTGCGCTGTTTTCATAATATGAGCCGTTCCACGAGAAAACCAACATTATGAACTATGCGTAATATATCGACCCAGATCAGCCTGCGCAGTCCGCACAGGCTACATTAGGGCCAACACATTCCGTCTCAGGGGCAAGGAGGAATAGCTTAATGATTCCTGAAACAGAAATTCCACAGGAGGCGAACAGTGTCCGTCCAGGTTAGGCTGCACGGCATGCATATGCTTAATTTTCGCCGCCTTCAACAATTTGTCCGTTATTTCACGGCGTTTCCAGGGTAATTCCGGTCCGTTTATCCTGACACCAGCCAGTCAGTCGTAATGCTAACCCCGCAACCCTTAGCGCATAGGAGGGCACACAAAGTTTGTGTTAACCCGACCGGGGATCGAACCCGCGACCTCCCGCACTCGAGGCGTGCGCTCTATCACTAGTTAATTTTATAACGAAAATACAAATACGACGACACATACATAAATGACTTCTCGGTAAACAATCCAGCGATGACTTTACGACTATTCTCCGCCCACTTCGAATATCGAAACGAGTGTTTATCATCGGACCTACCGTCAGGTCTTCTTTGGAGTATATATTCATATTTACCTCACATCCAAGATGTCTGGAGTTTGTTAACCCATTGCCACATACTAAACATCTGCAGCCGACGGCTTTGACAACAACCATACACAACTATGACAATATCTTTATAGACGAAAAGTTTTTCTTTTTAATAAAGTTAACTCTTTCAGCGCCGAATTGTAAAGTAGACCCTTTCATGTTCAAAATCGGGTATGTTCATTTCTCAATTTATGAAAGTGTTTTGGTAACTAAAAGGCAAACAATGCTGATTTCCTTTCGTTACGAGCTGACTCGCCTGAATCTGCATTGTTTGCAAAAACCTCAATATTGCCTGTGGCGCTGAAAGAGTTAAAAACATGTGTGGTGTTTTTAAGTTGTCTGCTACAGATGAATGAACATTCAACTCCGAATTCGAAAATGTTAAGGAAATGTACCAATCAAATCACAGTTTGAATGAATCACTCGAGAGTGTTACGTAATGGTGAATACACCCTCTGTGAGCTCTTTAGTCATAACAACATTTCTAATACTTAACCCTTTCCCTCATACGACAATTCTGTAGCAGACGACTTTGAACATATTTTTGTCAAAAAATAGAAAATCTCTTTAATTGAATGGATAACCTGTGACTAAAAGTGGAAAACATTGCGGCAAAAGATGAAATTGCTCATCATGAGTAATTTCACCTTTGGCCACAATGTGTTCAGAAGGCGTCTGCTGCTATTGCGTCAAAATGCGTCTGCAGGTGGGAGAGGGTTAAACTTATGAACCCTTCTGATTCTCAATGGACGTGCTGTGAGTTTTGATCTTTATAATGTGAATGAGTTACACTGATAGCTTTTCGCTGCATGTTCTAGCTCTACAAAATTTACTGTCCATGCATATATAGAGGATACTTTATACATGTTTATTTATTATTATTTTTAATTAAAAAGTTTACTAAGATGATATGCCGCGAGCCATTTGTTCTTTATTGTATGCACAGGAATCCGCCGTGGCACTGTAGTTTTGCGTCCATATTGTGGAGCAAGGCATCCCTGGGTTCGATTCGCAGTTGGTTTTTAGTCATGGCAAGGTACATTTACTATCCAAGTACTGGTTCATTTATCGAGGGATTATGAATAAGTGAACAGTTTCGCGATATAACTGAAATATAGTTCACAATGATGTAAAATATCTATATAAAAAAAATACTATTGTATGCATTAAACTGATTAATTGATATGTGACTAACTGTAAATATTCTTCAGTATCGAGCTATATTTTACATAAGGCCCTGTGCCATTTTTGGAGCCAAAGTGACTAACATAATATAACGTCAAACCAGCTGCGTAACGTCATTTTCATAGTTTGGTTTCCGCGTTGTAACAAAGACTTGAGCGTAAGATTGAAAACCAAAATAGTAGCGTCATATGACATTTAATCATCAGATGCCTTTGTAATACAAGGGCAATGTCTCTTCAATTTATTTTACACGAATTATGATTCTTTTTTTACTTAAATATTTGGTAACATATAGCGCAATGGGCCAGCTGTTACATACATGATACAAGCTAAGTTTTAATCACAATTACATTTATCTCTTGATTAGTGGACGAATATCTCTCTTACAGATTGTGTTTCTAACATTGGCATGTATATAGTTTTGAGCCGTTCCACGAGCAAACCACCTTATGGACTCTGCGTAAGGTATCGACCCAGATCAGACTGCGCAATCCGCGCAGGCTAATCCCGGCCGACATATTCCGTTTCAGAGGGATAGAGGTATAGAGTTATCATTCCTGAAACAGAACATTCACAGGAAAGTAAAAGTGTCCGTCCGGATTAGCCTGCGCGGCATGCTTAGGCTGATCCGGGTCGATACTTAACGCAGAGCCCAGAATGTTGATTTTCTCGTGGGACGGCTCATTTATCAAATCAAATGTTTGGTTAAATTAATGGCTTACAGTCACGTATCTTCTACGAAGACTTAGGACTTAGACAATCTTGTTAGTACCAGCAGCTGTGCACGGGACATAACTCTTTATTCGTTTACCCTAATTGTTGGTAAAAGTGTGTACATCGCCTAAACTACTTGAGTTTATATTCTAGACACAACTCATCTGCTATAGTGTATCCAACAAAACAACTGATTTTTTTTTTTTTTAAATGACCATGAGTTTATATCTTTATTTGTTTGTATTACAAGATGCATGCGTATGTATGCGTAAATAAAACTTATGTCTGTGCCTTCATGTATGTCTATGTTGATTGATTGATTGGGGTTTAACGCCGTTTTTAACAATTTCTCAGTTATATCACGGCGGCCAGTTCACCTACTCATGCTTTTCCTGTTGTTCTCACACCAGTACTCCACACAACAATCTTCCCAAGCAACTGGCTGCTTTTCCACATAGACTTAGCCCATTGGTGGAAGACGAATGACGCATGTCGCATTGACTTTTGTCAATCCTCGGAAAGAAAGTTGGCCGAGCCGGGATTCGAACTCACAACCTCTGGATAGACAGCCCGCGTCGCTACCGACTGAGCTACCGGGGCTCGGCAAAATATTTGGTCAGCCGCCAGAAACCGACTCTGAGTATGTCTATGAAAGAACTGTTTATTTCAATGTCGGTGTTACTGTAGCGCAGTCAATATAATAATAGTCATAAACGATGACCCTAATTTTGCCATTGTCAATTGAAAATACCGGAAGCTAAAACGATATTGAAGGTCATGTAGCAGACACTCTTTGAAAACCATATGCAAACAGGATAAATGTCACTTTTTTTCCGAATAACGTTTCTCCTAAACTACTTATATTAAGACTTTGGGAGTAAGGGGAGTAGAACATTTTCTTGATACCATCGGTTGACTTCCTAAAACAATGTATATTTAGGAAATATATCTCATTTTGAGTGATATACCGGCCTTATATCACGATTTGGATTTCAGGTTTGTAGTATTTAATCACGAAGGCCATTCAAGGCCGAATGGCCTGAGTGATTAATTTGTACACACCTGAACGACAAATCGTGATATAAGAGCCGGTAAATCACTCAAAATAAGATCTATTTTCTAAATATAGCCTTTATTTAAAAAAAAAACCTCATAACTCTGATTGTACTTTGATTTGTACTTAAACGTTTGAATAAGAATTTTATTTGATTAATCACTGTTCACTTATAAAGTACAAACGAGAACAAACGCCTTTTTACCATCATGGAAGACTTACTTTGAAATGTCACGTGCTAAAATAATCAAGTTTCACACAGAAATCACAATCGTTGTCTTTTCTATTCGGAATTCAGTAATTGAAACCGTGTCTATATTTTCTTTTTAAGAGAGTTTCCATTTATTGGAATAAATACTTTCAACGTCGACGGTTGCAGATTTGTTGTATGTGGGAAAGGGAAGATTTTAACTTTTAAGATAACGTTAAAGGTCAGTTTTCAGGTCTCGTGATAAGGTCATTGCGTATTCATGTACTTTATAATATGACTTAGATAGCGTTATATAATACGTAATATCAAAATAACTGAGTCAGCTGTTTTTTATCTAAATTCACCTTTGTTTGAATACATTATTAGAGCCGTCCCTCGAGAAAGCCAACATTATGGACGCTGCGTGAAGTATCGACCCGGATCAGCCTAAGCATGCCTCGCAGGCTTACCCGGATAGACACTTTTTGCCTCTAGTGGATTTTCTGTTTCAGGAATCATTACTCTATAACTCTATCCTCCTGAGACGGAATGTGTCGGCCCGGATCTGGTTCGATACATTACGCAGTGGCCATAATGTTGGTTTTCTCGCGGGACGGTTCATTATATTATATGAACGGTTGAACCACGTCCGGCGATTTGGGGACCCCGTTGACCCTCCGTAATAGGGACCATAAAAAGGTACATTGGTGTTACACTAACGGGGCTACACTGCTAGTTTATGTGTCAGGGGATACATTTAGGTCGATATGGCACTAAGGCGGAAAGCGAATACTCTGGTGTACTGTGGGGATTCACTTTACGAACATGTAAGTGCATTACGACTCCAAATCGCTGCAGGCGCCTTTTATGTTTTAGCGGATAGCCATAGTTCTAATTAAGCTAATAACTATGTCATGTGCGAGTTTTATATACTCTTCCATGTTCAAGATCGACCGACTCCATTTATCAAATAATAAGAGTTTCTGAATATGTTGACAACTAAAAGGCAAACAATGCTGATTTCTGGTCAGTCGGTTTGTGTCTCACCTTAACCTGTATTGTTTGCAAAAAACTCCATATTGCCATTGGCGCTAAAAGGGGTAAAAACAGACGGCCTAAAACATTAAAAAACTCACTGTTTTATCAAATGTAAAAAAGGAATGTATGGCGTTGATGTAGGTCATAATAGGGTTATCGCTGTTCTCAAATTCTCAAATAAACGCGGATTTGGGCTTTGATGATGTGAATTTGAAACAAAAAATATCTTTAAAAAAGATAAACGGGTATCAATATAAGAAAACACTAATGAATGTTACATGCGCATATTATTTGAAACTTTGATATTTTATCTTACTTATTAGAATGACAGAAAACAATAACGTTAAATATGTAATACTTGGTTTATAAATGTTTTAGTTCAGTTCATACATTTTTTGATATGAATGAGAGAGGGAAAAAAAGCTTGCCTCCGCCGGGAAGCGAAACGCAGACCTTTCACTTCAATCCATTACACTAGCGCGACATGACGTTAACATCGTTCAAGGCCGAGAATGTATAACATGACTAGAGATTACGCGAGGCTCCCAAGAGGTGTATTATGTAACATAGTATAAGTTTCAATTGGCGATAAATAACTGAAAACTTATCATGTTTCAAAAATAATTAATATTTTGCTCTTAAATATTATATATCATACGTTTCACTGATTTCTTTCACTGAAATTTATTTCTTAAGGAAAACAATTAAAGGTTAGTATGCAGAACATTTTATTTTAAAACTTCACCTCATTGGTGCCTCTCGTAGGATCGCCAACTTAACTATGAACCAATCAAAACGTTTCATTTCCTTTATTTCTTCGATATTATTCATTAATTACAACATTTGATTGGTCTACAATCTAGATCATTTGTTTAACATCTAGGTCAAAACTTACGTTAGTCAGCTATCGCCGAAAAAAGAAAAATAGTCTTTAGCTATTCGTATCAACAATAACCTCTTTAGAACTCGCTCGACCAAGATGAAAATCCTCGCGTTTATGTACACGTATGTCAAAACATTTTTCAAAGGATTTCGAAGACATTTTATTTCTCTTTCTTTTCGTGAACACTTTCCTTTGCTTGAAAGAAGCAGCAAAAGTTTCCAAATTTTGAAAAAATGGCAATTTATGAGGTTATATTCAAACTAACTTAAAACCTTTCAGACCCTGTTTTCTCTCTTAAGTGTATTGCGGACCCTTTAAAAGTTATAAAAAGAGTTTTACCATTGACATATGAATATAGACTTAAACCGTTTCAAGACTGAACTTCTGAAATGGACATGTCAAGCTTTTCATAGCCCATTTGAGGAATATCAAAATATAAAATGTTGAGAAGAGAAGCAGAGAGACGGCGGGATTTCGCCGACTTGCTTTATACTTGTTGCAGACTCTTCACTAAATCGGTTCCAGCAGTACAAGGGTTAAAGGTGCTGAACTCCAGAGTATAGTCAAAGTTAAAACTGTTCAAAAGTTGTATTGACAAATAAGAATCATAATTCTTGGATAAAATAAGAGTAACACTTCACTTTCGAGTACAGTAAACATTTAAATATTGATTTATTTATGATTCATTTTTACTGGGTAGACATACCCAGTGAGCCAAATTTAGTTCATTTTCATAACTTTCAATTGACGTTATTTCAACATTTACTTCCAAAATAGTTTTGAACTATTTATACTAACTTTGTTCTCACTATTAGTAACATTTACAGAAGTTTCAACATTTCAACTATTTGATCTCAATGTGGAGTTCAGCACCTTTAACAGATACCTATATGAATGTATATAGGTCAATAGATACAGGGATTGTCAGACGGTGTGAAGTTGCTGTCGTGTGTGGTTTCATTTAAATTATTGTTCCCACTTCCTCATCATGTTAGTTTGCAACAAATTCGGATCATATGGCTACGTTGTTGTCATTTCTGCGTTTTTTATCCAAGTAAGTATTAGCCTGTATATATGGTAATATCAATTTAACAATGTTTGTGTACAGTGGTACCTTACATAAACAGTGAATAATACGACAACTAGCATGGGTTTTGTTGGTGAGACTGGCAATAATATAACTGATAAACTATGACAGTGAAGCTATCTAATATGTATCTGATTAACTCTTTCTGCGTCAATGGCGATTTTGGACGTTTTGCAAACAAGGCAGATTCAGATCATTATGTGCTGAAATCAGCATTGTTTGACTGTTAGTTATTCCAAAACTCTTCTTACGATTTTGATCATGAAAGAGTTTACTTTAGGGAACTCGGCGCTGCAAGTCTTAACAAATAACTATCGACTGTTTATTTAGAGAAGTATAGAACTTATAACGGCCACCTTTGTTATCATTGAACAGTATAACAAGCATATGCACGTATATACATGTAGAGGTGTGTTTGGATATCAGTCGAATACAAATAGTGTGGTATCTAAGAATAGAGACAAATAAATTTTTGATCCAGAAACAAAAGCTAAGCAATATCTTGAAACAATAATTTAAATCATAACAAATAGCCATAACAATTGATTGTAAGGTCGCATATAAACGTTATATTTTTTTTTACTGGTAATCGAATCATATTGCCATGTAGCACTTATAACATATTGATGATTATATTTAATTAATTCATGCTAGCCCTGTGGGTGGGGAATGCTAAATAAGAATTGCAGTCACAGTCTGACCCTTGCTTGAACCGTAAGAGCCGGCTAAATTGGTCTGATTTGTTTTATTGGCGTTCAACGCCGCTTTCAACATTATTATAGTTATATCACGGCGACAGCTTACTTATTCATGATCCCTGGGTAAACAAATCAGTACTAGGCTAGAAAATGAGCCGTGCCAAGGGCACTCCAACATGACCGTTGTGTCGCGACTGTGGATCGAACCCGGGACACCCGGTTTCAAATCCCCGACGCTAACCACTCGACCACAGAGAATTCCTATATTGATCTATACGATTGGAGTCAATGCAACTCTTGGCTATGGTATGTGTTGTGGTATTGGTTTCATACCTTATATATTTGTTATCTCGATGTTAATATAGGGTGTGGGAGCAAGATCACCTTTCCTGTCCGCCGTGATATGACATTTACTTTTGAAAGCGGCGTAAAACACAAAACAAACCAGTCATGTTATCCCAAATTCGGACGCATTATACAAACATATACAAGAATACTATGGTGCACGAGGCCATTTACGCCAACGGTGGAAAGTGTCGAAGCAAATTAATTGGTCCCGTAGAAAATATATAATGTCTATAAACTGACATAAGAGTGAATATAATGAACTGTTAAATGTTAAGCAAAGCTAACATGAGTACAATTACATACTATTAAAAGTATTGGTAGTTTGTTTCGAATTATCAATTTGAATCAATACTAAAGGCACTTAACAATTTGCATAAACAAAAATACAAAAATGGACGTATTATAAACAAAAACACAAAAATGTCGTACTATATGTGGCCGTATCCTTCATCGAAAGAAGTGCGTGAAAAAGATGAGCATTTGCAAATCTTTATTGAAGAGGCATCATGCTTGTTACTGTATAAGAAGTTGTCCATCACACTTGATGTTTATTAAAATGTATACTGTTTACGACGAATTTAGACAAATATTTGTAAATTATTTTTTGCGACACCAGTGGTATCTTCAGTTAGAGTTTCATTCATTTTGAATGGGAATCAGTGTGCCTTTGTTTCTAGATGTTTTGGGTTTTTTAACTTTTAGGTGATTGCATTCGGTACAGCACAATCTATTGGCTTATATAATGTTGAGTTTATGGAGTCTTTTAACACAAGCGCCCTGGAAGTGTCTTTTGTAGGATCCATTAACCTTGGAATGTTTTTAGGAGCAGGTAAATTACAAAATGTCCTAAATTCAACACATTAGTATCCGCCTTTGGATAGTTCGTATATTTGTTTGATGATATAACATCTTTTGCAATTTTTACAATTGACGTTTATCAAACCGTTGAAATAATTTCAATAATTATATTCCGTATTTGACTAGGTCAAACACCGTATCAAATTTGGTACTGGTACGTCACTGAAATATGACGGCGATTATAACTTATATTTTATGTTATTCCTTTACAAAGAATATAGCAATTTGTATTTTCAATCTTTATTCTGTCTTAAAAGTTATGAGATGGTATATACTAATAGGTCAATTATGTTGCTGTAGTGATACAGATTTTGATATTGTCTACTCGGAGCAAGGACAATTTATTTTATTTAATTTTCTGTCTCGCGATATATCAATTGTCCACGCCCCTCGTACTACAATACTTAAACCTGTATCGCTGCCGCAACATACTTTTCCCTTTATATTGATGACTTGTTTACGGATAAAATGCTAGAAGATCAAGACCATCATTCAATATTATACAATTATGGGCTTTTCAGCTGTTATACATGATGTGATATGCACCAAAAAAATCATTAATGATTTTTTTGGTACATATCAACATCATGTATAACAGCTGATAAGCCCATAACTGTTTTATTATATAACCCTCAATTTATCATATTGTTTTGATTTTGATTAACTTAAAAGAAAACAGAGGACCAACCAAGGAACATTTCTGTACAGTTTGAGTTATATTGACCAATTCGTTTGGAAACACAGGAAATGATCAATGGAAGTCAAAGGCTTGATTGCATTTAATCATGATCATCCGAACGAGCTTCGGAAGTTTCCGTGGTCATTCGGAACGGGCCTCGATCAATTCCGTAGCGTACGGATAAAGGCGAAGGATATTAATAGGCGGCTCATGGGATTCCCCGGTCTTCCACTGTTACTATTTATAAAACTGGTGCATATCAGAAAAAAACGGTGCATATCGCAAACTATTTTTTCTAAAAAGTTACTTTTTAGCCAATGAAAAAGCGTCTATTTATAGGTTATATAATAAAGTGTAATTGACTTCTATGAAGTAAAGCATTTCTTTGTCCAGTGTCACTCCCATTACCATACTATTGAGTTTTGACGTATGATACACCTTTGTTCTGAACACTGTCACAATTATATTCATTTGTCTACCAGAAGCCGGGAAGGCAGACAGAAAAGTAGGAGTGTTACGATCGATTGCAATTAAATGACATAAAGGTAAATTTAGTGCATTTTTATCGACCTTTATTTATATTTCGTCAATATTTTTCAGGGCCGATTGCAAGTGTATTGTTGTCCTACTTGAGTCATCGTCAGGTCGCATTAATTGGTGCTACATTGAGTAACGTTGGTTTACTGTTTATGCCGTTCGTTCCCAGTATCAAGTATATGTATGTTTGTTATGGCTTCGTTACAGGTTAGTATACTTTCTAACGGTTAAAATATGTGTAGCCTAGTCGTTAAGGCATCCGCTTCGGGAGCGGGTCATATCGCAGTGGCGACAGTATATCCTTTCTGACGTGGCTGGTTAGTTAATCGCCAGCTAGTTTAATAAAATTTCCTGTATCCTGGTGCCTTGTAAAAAGATCGGAAAAGGAAAGTTAAAATGTATTTGGGTCCGAGATGTCTCATAAAAGAGAAAATGCCCTTTCAATATGGGTGACACTAAAATAAACACCGACTTAAATTTTTTTTTTTTATTTCTAAATATGAACATGTTCTTAAACATAAACATATTTGTAAATATAAAATTATTTGTAACTTATTTTCAAATATAAATGATGTTTTACTGTTATACTAATAAAACATTTTGAGAACATACTAGATATATATACAATTGGCATACCATCTGTACACAATTCAATGTGACTTTTATTGACATTTAAGTGAAATAATATTTCCGCTACTTGAATTTTATTTTGATTTAATTACTATTTAACATACCATAAACACTATTATATCTATGTCCATAAATATGTTTATAAGATATTTCTTGTTACTATTATGTTTCAGGTCTAGGTTATGCATTGGTGTATATACCATCCCATATTCTATGTGGACTTTATTTTACAAAGCACGAGAGTTTGTCTACTGGTATCGCATCGGCGGGATTAGGCTGTGGACACGCTGTATTTCCAATTATCATAAATAGACTGATCCATCAATACAGCTGGAGAGGTTCGTTTTTCATTATTGCAGGAATAAACCTCCATTTATTTGTGTTTGTTGCTTTGTTACGCCCGTTACAGACAAACACATTCAGAATGCATTACTCCGAGATTAATGGGGATACAGTGTATTCACGGATGCCAATTCAAGATACTAGTAATGGTATTACTTCTGAATCCAACTTCAGTGAACCAAGTATGAGTGTGTATCAAAGGATTTGTTTACATCTTCGTCCCCTGGTGAACTTTAACTTTCTGATATATTGTATCAATAATATTTGTTGGAACGCCGGAGTGGTAATAATATATATATTTCTCTCTGAATACGTGATTAGCATTGGCCTAACTAAAGATGACGCAGCAACAGCCTTAACGCTTCTGGGAGCAGGGACGTTTGTTGGATCCATTCTAGGAGGACTTTTGGGAAATGTCAAACACGTAAACCGATATCTATTGTACATTTTTGGAAACATAGGTAGTGGATTAGTTTCATATTTGTTTGTGTTGCCAATGCTACATTCTCGTATAGGCCAGTTTATCACGGTAACTCTATTTGGGTGTGTGTTTGGGAATACATATGGTCTCCTAGTAGTCGTAACGATTGATATCGTAGGGAGTTCATCTCTCGCGGACGGATTTGGATGTGTACTGTTGACAAACGGAATCGGAATGTTTTGTGGGCCTCCGATCGCAGGTATGTTAAGGTAGAGCACCCCTTATAGACTCGGTGATTTCCGCACGAAGTCGTGAGAGATCGGTTTTGTTCTTTGGTTGCCGGTAATTTCGACCGGAAATGACCGACAAGTCAACGACGTTGCCAAACTCTTACGACCTCGGACGGAAATGTCCGTTCCGTTAAGGGTAGATGCATGCTTGTCTATATTTATTGTTTAAATGATCATTATGTACTGTGCTACTTAAAAGAGCATTTGCGTTTTATGCCATTTTTGACCTTAAAATATAGCAAACTTCTTGTATATAGGACAAGTTCAACTTGTATATGTGTGCAATCTTATCTTTGTTTACATTGTTCGCTATATACATGAATCACATTGACATATTTGAGCCATGGGAAAATGCACAATTTGGCTATTGTGAATCGTGAAGATCTATATCTGTATGTGCATCGGTGCAGTCAGATAAAGAAATCCTGTCTAAGCCCTTTCTACATGTAGACACATTCTGACGCATCTGCAGCAGACGACTTTTGAAAACAGTGTAGCAATAGGATTAAATCATGAGCAATAACTCCATTCCCACAACGTTATAACTCTATTTTTTTCTTTTCTTTTTTCAAGATATAGAAGATATTTGTTTGTTTTGAGTGGATATGCAATATATCTCATCGAGAAGTGATACAATTGAAAATGTTAAAATTGAATAACTTCGAGTTGAAATATATTCCATATCCACTCAAAACAAACAAATTTACTTTTTATTTTATGATAATTGATGATGAAATAATGGAACTATTTGGTGACTTCGTACCTGTTCACACGCGGACGAATCTGTGGGAATGTATTTGTTTACTACGCGATGTCAGACAATGACAATAAGTCCGATTTGTTAAATTTACGTAATACGGAATTATACATGGGTATAAATAAGATAAGGTTTATATCACATGACAATGCTTGTATCCGATCTAATAATATTCCCATTACGTTTCTTTATATATAACGTGTGTAGTATAACATGACCTCATACCTATATCATTCACAGTGTGTATCTCACTGATAGAACTCAGTATATCATCGTTTAGCATTAAATAAATAACTGTATTAGCCACGTGCATTGGTATGGGTAGGTCGTGGCTATCCTCCCTTACAATGCATATGCTATGAGTAGTATATAGACATTTGTTAGTAAATGTGAATTGTTAAATGCGCATGAATGTAATAGACATACAATGTCTAAGGTTTTCCATATGGAGTTGTATTCAAAGCCGTGTTCAACATAATTATAAATTGATCAATTATTTTAATTATTTATGATTTCTTGGTTAACATACCAGTTACAACTCTATTTAATAATTACACTATCATTTAAGGAAGTTATTATTTAAATTCGTGCCAGGAAGTTTTCAAAGTCCCGTGTTTCATGATAAGTTGTATATTGGAAACGTTCTGTTCTGTTCTGTTCTGTATGTGGGAAAGTGTTAATATGTCTTTTTAGGTGCCGTGATTGACAGGTTTGGGAGTCAGACGCTTGGTATCTACATCGCCGGTGGTCTGTTGTTGCTAGGTGGTTTAATAATGTGTATAGTGCCGATACGTAACCATTTTGTAAACAGGACAGGAACAATACCAGATTAGGAGCTGAATGGTGGATGAACTATGTTGATTATGTGAATCATGTCGTTTATTATACATCCACTAGTTTTAGATTTTAAATAAAGACGATAGACAGTACATAACATTGTATTGACGTAAACTACATAGTTTCTTGTCAACAAAATAGATCATGGTTATATACAGCATACCCAAACAAAGAAGTCATGGGTATATACACCATACCCAAACAAAGAAATCATGGGTATATACACCATACCCAAACAAAGAAATCGTGGGTATATACACCATACCCAAACAAAGAAGTCATGGGTATATACACCATACCCAAACAAAGAAATCATGGGTATATACACCATACCCAAACAAAGAAATCGTGGGTATATACACCATACCCAAACAAAGAAATCACGGGTATATACACCATACCCAAACAAAGAAATCACGGATATATACACCATACCCAAATAAAGAAATCACGGATATATACACCATACCCAAACAAAGAAATCATGGGTATATACACCATACCCAAACAAAGAAATCATGGGTATATACACCATACCCAAACAAAGAAATCATGGGTATATACACCATACCCAAACAAAGAAATCACGGGTATATACACCATACCCAAAAAAAGAAATCACGGGTATATACACCGTACACAAACAAAGAAATCATGGGTATATACACCATACCCAAACAAAGAAATCACGGGTATATACACCATACCCAAACAAAGAAATCACGGGTATATACACCATACCCAAACAAAGAAATCACGGGTATATACACCATACCCAAACAAAGAAATCATGGGTACATACACCATACCCAAACAAAGAAATCATGGGTATATACACCATACCCAAACAAAGAAATCATTGGTATATACACCATACCCAAACAAAGAAATCGTGGGTATATACACCATACCCAAACAAAGAAATCGTGGGTATATATACAGCATACCCAAACAAAGAAATCATGGTTATATACAGCATACCCAAATAAAGAAATCATGGGTATATACAGCATACCCAAACAAAGAAATCATGGATATATACAGCATACCCAAACAAAGAAATCATGGGTATATACACCATACCCAAACAAAGAAATCATGGGTATATACACCATACCCAAACAAAGAAATCATGGGTATATACACCATACCCAAACAAAGAAATCATGCGTATATACACCATACCTAAACAAAGAAATCATGGGTATATACACCATACCCAAACAAAGAAATCATGGGTATATACACCATACCCAAACAAAGAAATCATGGGTATATACACCATATCCAAACAAAGAAATCATGGATATATACACCATACCCAAACAGCAGACTGTTAATTACAATAAACATGAAATATACACGAATTCGAATGTTTATCATTCAAAATAGATAAACAATAGAAACATGTTTCCTCAATATCATTTATAATTCATGGAAAGGTAGTATGTCATGTTTATAACTAAATCTCCTTGGGTCAATAGTGGTAAAATAAATAATCTCATTTTACAGTGGCAATAACATAGTCTAACGTTAAACCTTTCGTTACATATTAACGATTACATGAACATTAGATACAATCAATTTAATTGCTATATAATGAAGAGTATTTTATTATATATCTACAATGCATTTGGTACAAGAATATATGAGTCGTGCTATAAGACACCAGCCACAAACCTGTTTTGATAGGTATAGAAGACGACCAAATATATCATGTAAATAAACAATGCATGTCCTGGACATCCTAAATACTTCCTTGACGCACATGCATCAGCGAACAGTGCAGATCCATCTGTAAAAGCACAGGGTGATCTGGGTATACACTGATCGCAATTGCAATTTTGTTGGTTTTACTTCTCTTATATAAATCTATTTAGGTGTAATTGATATACTGATTATGAAGATTTAATATTTTAATTAGAGTCAAATTGCTGAGACGAAAGATGTAACAATTGAAACAATAAAAAGTGCAATCATCATAGAAAAAGCTGTCCGTAAGGCAGCGTGCTCTACCATTCCACCGCTTATTAATTTTAAGGATTTCAAAGTCGTGTATGTAGCATTTAGGTAACACTATGATCATAAACAAGACGGGGGCCAGCTGAAATTTCTGTAAATTTTCATTTACAATGTAGTGTGTGTAAAAGTATACAGCAGAACCAATACTTTCCTGAAATAGAGTGTATGCTGACAATGGAACATTAATTTATGTTTTACCAAACACATTCAGTGTATGGTATGAAATGCAATTCAGTGATAACAAAACTAATTTAAGTTTAAATGCAATACATTAAGTAGTTACATGGACTCTTATGTAGTTGCATGCAACACTTTAACCAGAATGTGTAAGTAAAACATAAATCGCGATAATTTGCATGATATGCAAGATATAGCTATCTAAATCAATATTGTAAACACTCTAGCTCTCTAACACTTCCAGGAGTCTGCAGATCACTTGATTCACATGTTTAGTTCTATGGCGACCGTGATACATTTTTTAAAAACTATAGTGACATAATATTGGCTGCAAAGGTCCGTTATAACTGGCATATCATACTAACACAGTTTGTGACAACCAGACCTGGGGAGACAACCGACTGCCCACGACTCAACATTTGACTGGCGAATCAACGACCTATATGTTGCCATAGTGTCGAAATCCCACAAGTTAACACAATCTCATGTGGACAGCATTTTGGGGTCAGCCGTTTTACCTATCCCCTGAAGCGTTAGACAGCTCTGGTCCTCCCCTCTATACATAGGGGTGGAGGTTGAACCCCACGTTATACAGAGGTAGGCCCCAACCTACTTACACATACCGAAGTTACTGCTATATGGACTCTTAATTTAGTTGCACGCACGTCTCTAACCATAATTTCTAAGTAAAAGGGCCACAAATTGCATTATATGAAGGATGAAATTATCTAACTTGATTATTCGCATGGGCGTAATTGGTTGAAAAGGGTTGTATCAAGTTTCAATGTAAGTTAGCTATGGTGTTATATATGTGCTTGCATTTAAAACCTTAACCAATGTGTGATACCGATACCGATGCCAATGCCAGCGTGAATACTGTATCTCTTATATACTACGAATAGTCGAGCTGTAAAGGAGACATGGCGCCGTCAACAACAACCATTTTTCCAAGTTTGAAGTAAATACCTTACTTAATTACTGAGTCATGCACCGGCCAGACGGTTCAACCAATGTATATACATGTATACATGTGAGCCGTCCTGCGAGAAACCCAACATTGTGGACTCTGCGTAAAGTATCGACACGAATCAGCCTAAGCATGCCGCGCAGGCTTACCCGGATAGACACTTTTCGCCTCCTGTGGAATTCTGTTTCAGGATTCATTACTCTATACTCCTTTCAACCTGAGGCGGCTTGTGTCGTCCCGGATCAGTCTGTGTGGACTGCTCAGGCTGATCTGGGTCGACACATTACGCAGAGGCAGAGGCCATAATGTTGGTTTTCTCGCGGGACGGCTCATATGTGTGAACCGCGTGTTGTGATTTGCGTTAGTTATCAGTTAACAAACCTGTTATCAAATGAGCCGTCCCGCGAGAAAATCAACATTATGGACTCATCCGTAGACTGATCCGGGCAGACACATTGCGTCCCTGTGGAATAGAGGTATAGAGTAATGATTCCTGAAACAGAAAATCTACAGGAGGCGAAGCGTGTCTGTCCGGCTTAGCCTGCGCGGCATGCTTTAGCTGATCCGGGTCGATACTTTACGCAGAGTCCACACTGTTGGTTTTCTCAAGGGACGGCTCAAATGAACTTTACCTTCGGTGACCTGGTGATACTGATTCAGCTTATTCACATATGCACCTTGTTATGTTGGTGAAGAACACATTCATAACAAAAATGGAGGACAAGCGTTACCAAAATTACGTGTCGTGTTACAGGGGTCTATCGTACGTCGGGAAGGCATTGCTTCCATACACGGAAGGTGTTCTCAATAAAGTGTTCCAGGGGGCTTATAAGCAACTAGCTGGACTACCACCGTGTACGACTCGATGTAGTGAAACGTATGGAAATAGGACAAAGGAGTAAGTATAATTTCCGGTGTTCTTAATAATCGTTTTTCTGTCAGTTCCGGGTTTGGCTCCCACTCGCAGCGGTCACGGTGGAGTGCCCTATGACAGGGTTCGTTTCAGCTTATAGTATACATACAGGATACTTAGATAATATCATTTGTAAACGGATTAAAACCACAATTAATGTATCAGAAAAGAAAAACTGTGCATAGGTAAAACATCGTATAAAGAAAATGTACAGTAACTATTTCTTAAACAAATTGTAAAATACAGATTTCTTTCAAAATTGTTAAATACATATTTCTTTCAAAATTGTGAAATACAGATTTCATCAAAGATCATTTAATCGAATCTTCATGACAGCAACCATTTCATCACGAATGTATAATGAATGCAATAATACGCGTATGTCCACCATTGACAGTGAAGCAATTTTAAAAACAGTTAGTTTATCTGATGTGCTATTTTCAGGGGTTTTCTACTTTGAAAACAATGTTTGGACGAAGTTGAACTTCATACAGAAAAAACATAGAATTTTAATTTTGATACAGATTTTAAAAAGAAATTCAAAACATATGCTGTAGAGAATATTTTAATTTTATTAGGAAACTGGTTACCCCAACGTGCGTGATTTTTCGTAAAGTTCTGATTAATCCTTTCCAATATAAAAATGCATTTTGACGCCTCTGCAGTAAACGAATTTAGAATACATTGTGACAGAAGGAGAAATTGCTCAAACGAATACTATCCCCTTTTGAAACGATGATTTTAGTAATTATAACTTTTCTTATATGTTTCGTATATGTTATGAAAGTCATCTGCTGAAGAGTTGTTGTATGAGGGAAAGGGTTAACATTACAGTACGGGTTATTTTCGGAAAATACGATAGCCCGGTTTATATATGTTATTTTTAAATGAACTCTCAATGAAGGTAGTGTTATCTTATCGCCAACATTGTAACACTGGTATGGGCATCAATTTAGAAAAAACACAAATAATAGTATTTTGAAACGGCGTTGTAGTAAATATTGTAGTAAATATTACAAAAAATTGTATTTTAAGAGCAATTAGATAGAAGTTGTACCATATTACAAATATTTGGGTACTAGTAGTAGACTTTGCTGGATAAACACACTTGGACGAATTAAAAGCCATGCCTGATTATAGAAATCCCAAACAATGTTATAACATGTTACGACATTTAGACGAATTCGACAGAATCACTCGGGCTACTAAGATTACATCTCTTTGGATTTACTTGGTTATCAAATGATATTTATGACCAACAATCATTTGTCAAAGCATTTAAACAACAAGTTGTCGATATTTCAATACAGAAGTGACACACAAGTATGTGTAACTTTTCAAATGCTTATTACTACAACTATTTCAAATTATTATTGGACACTGAAAGCTACCTAACGAGTGACATTCTTTATATATCAAGACAGAGAGGGTCATTTTACTTGTATCACTTCACAAGGAAATAGTGTCATTGACTTAGTATTATGTAGAACAGACATGTTTAGGTTTATTTATGATTTCAAAGTAAATGAAGCAAATATTTTATCTGATCACTGTGCTGTAAGTTTTTGTATTAAAGGGGAATTGTTTGAAAGTACTAATTCAGAGGAGAATCTTAATTGTAATAAAAGTGAGAAATTGTCTTTTATATATAAATGGGATAATAACAAAAAAGATTCATTTTTAAACATAATGAATAGTGAAGATATGTGTAATCATTTTGAAAATTTGGGTTGTAATATTGATATGTCAAATAGCATTGAAGACCTTGATTCAAATTTAAAAGAGTTTTATTCTTATATAGAAAATGTGTGTAACCCTTTGTTTAAAAGAAATATAACTTGTGATAAACCACAAAATGGTGAACAATGTAAAGAAAATCAACCATGGTATGACTTAGAATGCAAAATAAGTCAATCTGAGTTTTATACACATCTGAATATTTATAGACATGATAAATCTGAAGAAAACAAGGAAAATATGATAAAAGCTAGAAGTACATACAAAAATATGATAAGAAGTAAAAAATATCTGCATGATAAATTGCAAACAAGACAATTAGAAACTTTAAGATTTAAAAATGCAAAAGAATATTGGAAAATGCTGAAAGGTACATGTGTTAAAAATAAAGTATGTAATGTGAGTACAAACAATTTTGCTAGATATTTTAAGTCAATTAATGACCCTGACTCTGTGTTTTTTCAACCTGATGAAGATATACTACTTTTTAATGAAAGATATGTTAATGGGGAACTGCAATGTATGTTTGAAGAACTAAATGTCAATATACAGATAAATGAGATTTTAACTGCTAGTAAAGGTTTAAATACTGGCAAATCAGCTGGCCCAGATTTCATGTTAAATGAGTTTTTTATATATGGCACCCAAAACATTATATTTGCAAAGTGTTTAACTTAATTATTTAATAAACTTTTTATTGCAGGCTATTTTCCTAATAGCTGGTCAGAAGGTTTTGTTGTACCACTTTTTAAGAAAGGAGATGTAAATGACCCGGGTAACTATAGAGGCATTACACTTTTAAGCACACTTGGGAAATTATTTACCAAAGTACTTAATAACAGGTTGACAAAATGGGCAGAAAATTATAATGTGTATATTGAAGCACAAGCAGGATTCAGGGAAAATATGAATACAGTTGACAATATCTTTATAATTCATGGCATTATTAATAATTTGTTAAACAAGAATAAGAAGTTGTTTACTGTGTTTGTAGACTATACTAAAGCTTTTGATTTTATAGTAAGGGATATTTTATGGTATAAGCTCATTAAGTTAGGGTTACGTGGTAAAATATTGGATATTATTAAATCTATTTATGAAAAGTATAAAACTACATGCAAAGTAAAAACTAATAATGAATTAAGTGAAAGTTTTGTGTGTTCATTAGGTGTTAGGCAAGGGGAAAGCCTATCCCCGTTCCTATTCTCTATGTATCTAAATGATATTGAGGAATATTTCATTCTAAAGGGATTTGATGGCATTGAAATTGGAATGTTGAAACTATTTTTACTTTTATATGCAGATGATATCGTTTTACTTTCTGAAAGTGAATTTGGTTTACAACAGGGTTTGGATATACTGGAAGAATATTGCGATAGATGGAAACTTCAAGTTAACGTTAATAAAACTAAAGTACTAATTTTCAAAAAGGGTAGACTGAGAAAAAATATGAAATTCACATATAAAGAGGAGTGTCTAGAAATAGTTAATAATTTCAAGTATCTTGGAGTTATCTTTACAGTAGGTGGGTCTTTTAATACTACATTTGAGGCATTGTATGGCCAAGCATTGAAGTCACTTTGTATGCTTAAATTTTATATGGTGAAATTCCCTAGTATGTCAATCTCCCATAAATGTGAATTATTCGATAAACTTATAGAACCAATTTTATCTTATGGGTGTGAGATATGGGGTATGAATGAGGCAGTTAAACTAGAAAATATTCATTTAAAATTTTGCAAACAAATACTGGGGGTAAGGTCGCAAACTCAAAATACTTTCGTTTATGGAGAACTTGGTAGATATCCACTAAAGATTAAGAGATTATTAAGAGTAGTAAAATATTGGTTTAAAATAATTAGGTCTACAAATGAAAAATATATTAAACATGTATATGACATGATGTTGAATGACTTTCAATTATTTCCAGAAAAAAAATCTTGGGTAAAGTCGATTAGAAATATTTTTGAAAACTTAGGTTTTAATATTGTATGGTTAAACCAAGGTGTTGAAAATGTGAAATTATTTTTGTCTGTTTTTAAACAAAGAATTTATGATAACTATAATCAGATATGGAATTCTGATTTACAAAACTCTTCAAGAGCAAAAACATACAGACTTTATTCTGATTTCGTTTTTCAACCATATTTAAATTCAATTAAAATCGATAAATTTAGAATCGCTCTTACAAGATTTCGTGTTTCTGCACATAGATTAGAAATTGAAGCTGGAAGATGGCACAAACCAAATAAAATACCATATAATGAAAGAAAATGTAAATTATGTAAAACTATCGAAGATGAAATGCACTTTTTATTAGAATGTCCAATGTTTTCTGATATACGAATGATATATATCAAAAAATATTACTGGAAACACTCAAGTATGATTAAATTTATTGAATTACTAAAATCTGAAAATGAAAATATAGTCAAAAACTTGGCACTATTTGTTTACAAAGGTTTTGAAATAAGGAACAACAATAATTACGTAGAGTAGTTGAGGTTTAGTTGCAGCCTTTAGAGGAAATCAATGTAGAAATTGAGAAATTGCTGACATTGAGCAACTTCGTCACCTTCTGCAATGATTTCTAAATGATTTTTATGGGAGTTATATCTTCTCTCAAATGACTGTTACATTAATGATTTCATTTCTATTAACTTATTATCTTTGATTGGAGTATATTAATTCGTTTGTCAATCAAAGGGGGAAAAAATCTTATGTAAGTTTTCTATATTATTTTTCAAACATTTTCTCCCCGGATTTTGACCATTAGTCCGCTATTTGACTGTTAAAATGAATGTGTTATATGTTTGTGGTATGTTGGGCATATTTGCCCTTTTTCCAGAATAAAATCTATCTATATATCGACGAAGTCCATCAAATGTTAGGTGCTCTTACGGCACTTTAGTTATAGAAACAGGACGAAATGTCAATATTGATTTTTTTTTTTTTTTTAAATTTGTACTTATTGTTTAAATAGATACCTACGTTATTGAAGACGTATTACATATTGTATTGATATGTCCTTTAGATGATAACTTAAGAAACGTTACTTTCAACACAATTGGAATAAATTTTAATAATAAATCATATGTTTAATACAGTAATGCAATATCAAAACAAAACTTTAATTCATATCCTGGCTGTATATCTGAGATCGGCGTTTGAAGTGAGAGAAGTCTTCTAATATCTGATATATAAGCGTACTTCAAATGAACACATCATTTAAATAGAACATTAATTATGGTGAAATTAGTGCACATATATATATATACAACTATTATAATTCATAAAGTATGATACTCGGTAAAGAACTATTTACATATGTACATTTATTGTCCGTATTAAGAATTGTTGTCAAAATTGTGTATATTGTGAGTTGCTCCCAAACATTGATGTGTATGTTATTGCCTTATATTACAATAAAAGCATATGGTATTGTTGTGTAGTACATAACAGCTTTTAGGGTGTCTATTATCAGGCATCTGTATTATTTTACACCAATATTTAATACACTTACTATTATAAGGTAAACATAAGAGAAAGTTGATGCAAGGAATTAATGTCGCCAGCAATTCATACTGCACTTACATTATTGAAGTTGAAGAAACAATAAAGAACTGAGATGCATATTGGAACATCAGGGATACGGTCAAGTTGATATTGATCATAAATTGCATCTCCAACCTAAGCTAGTAGCTGTCTATCAGTTATTGATCATAAAACGGTAATGAAAATGAATCATCACGTTATTCATTAGTCTAAATATATATACAGGTATAGTGCTTTCATAAATCGCAGCTATAATATTTTCGAATCATTAACATTTAGTATTTTCCTGTAACAACTCGTCCTCCCTTGTGAAATATGAAAAACGAAAACAAAAATACAGTCGCCGGCGACTTAATACTGGTAACCTTTCACATTCCCCAAGAGCAACAGTATTATTAGCAGAATGCGATACTCCTAAAAAATATTTGCAAAATTTGTTGCGTACTTGTTCTATTACGTCGCTATAAGCATAGCGTTATATCTCCGCTGAGACGGTAAGTATTGGTAATATCATAGCATCAAACATTTGATATTTCTTTAGCATTTAATCTCCGAAATGTACGTTGGCTTGACTTGAGAACAGAGGTGATTTTGTTTACTTCTGTTCAAGATAATTGTGTTTGAAAAGTAATCCCATATATTTGTACATTGATGCGATTTTAAAGGCGTATTCTTATAATAGGGGCTTTATAGAAACTTTAAAAATCCCTCCTCTTAAAGCAACTGTCATAATTCAAAGTTGATCTGAAGACATTCAGACGAAATATCTAAGTGAAAACTGTCCTTTAAAACATGAACCTCAAATGGGTGGGGTAGTATGTATTCTAATGAATTGATAGAAGCTGGATTTTATCAGAATATACTCTTACTTAACAAGTTTAACAAGCTTACATTCATTTTCATGACGTATATAGTTCTAAATATGAAATATTTGAGACAAATATCAAAACTTTCTTGTAATACAATGGTGCAGTGCAGGGACAATATATACATTATACACGGTCCCTGTGCAGTCGTAGAGCGTCGACCTCTCGTACAAACGTCTTCTTCCTTTAGGATTTTTCAAAACAAACGGAGCGAGTACTGGTTAAATCTTCAGGAAGCAGACATCGAGCGTGAATAATGTCGCTGAAGGCTTGTTTCGCAATCGATGTCAACTCGATTTCAGAATACATATTAACTAAGGATATAGCCAGTTGTTGACGCGCATACAACATCTGTAAATAATACAAATTGACCTGATTAACGAAGAACACATACCAATATCAACTTACACAGAAATAAATGCAGTAAACTGACCTTGTAAACCGACAGTTTAATTTAAATGGAATAACCACCGTGATGTCCACCTTTGATGAAATACATTGATATAGCATACGACGTCTCTAAGTAGTAAACCATTGTGTCAAGTTTCATCATCATTAGAACTCTATTCACAAAGATAAACTAATAAAACACAACTAGTTATCAAGACAAACCTGAACATGATAGGTAGAATAAACAACTATCTTATAAATCCTATCAGATCCTATCCGTTCCGCTCACGTTCATAATCGTTTTAAAGCCTCCCGTCACTCAAATCATTTTGATTGCTTTTTGCGTTTCCGTTCATTGCGATGGCTTGTTTTGCACGCCTTTGTTAGATCTACGATTTGATTGGCTAAACTAATTTCGTTTCGTTTAATATATTTTATTTAACACCCGAAATGTAAACATACGATCTAGCGTTAACGCCACATTGCCATTTGTTCTCTTTTTTATTTTAGAAAATGTTACTTGAGAAATGTAGACCCTATACAAATAGCCACATTACACACACGACACATCAATTTAGGATGCCTTATCAAGGATAGCGGAAATCACTAAAATACCCCTTAATCCATAGTTGATATCACACCTTAAATGTTCCCTTAATTTTGTTGATTTCTTAAACACACTATTGAAATTTGAGAATGTTTTGAAAGTTACCTCTTCGCTCATTTCTCACATTGATTTCGATACTGTGTCACTCTTACAGATAATGTATGTAACTTCTTTATGGCAAGTGCGAAACACTAGCCATTGCTCAATACAGTGATTATGTCTCTGATCAATAATAATCGTGTTGAAAATAAACAGACGGTATACAATTAGACATAGTACACTCACGTCAAACCAATTATGAATGCATAATAAACAGAACAGAACAGAACAGGTAATACGAGTAATGTCATTCGTTTATATATTTGACAGTTGTTTGTTATGATTTCACAGCTCGTTAGACATAATGAAACGCCGTGGTCATAGAAACAATCAAATTTCCGGTAGTGGTCGGACGCTACTGTAATAGGATCTGTCGGCGAGTCTTTTGAGCAGACATAATTCAATCCCTTCCCTACATACTCTGCAGCAGACGGTAAAGAGATTTTCCATATTAGTCATCTGCTGCAGATTTGGTGTATGTGGAAAAAGGGAGAATTGAAATGGTTAATTTTGACTAAATTTCCAAAAGGATTTTTGTTGTAAAACTTTTATATTATATATTGAAGAAAAATTCTCAAACCTGCTTAGATATCCCTTTTAATTCCAAATGAAATCGTCCAATTTCTAAAATCTTTACTTGTTTTTAGTTGAATGTATTTTACCACAATTCATTACCTCCAAATACAAGACACGGGAAAGTTTATGAAGAATGAGTACAGCATTGCTTCGGAGGTTTTACACAAATGAGCCACGTCACACACAAATGAGCCACGTCACACACAAATGAGCCACGTCACACACAAATCGCAACTCGGAGGTCAAATGTGAATTGCAAATAAAATCAAACTGCATATTTGTATGGTCGGTTTTTCGTCAGGATGCGTCTGCAGATGCTTACTGTACCGCTCAAAAGCAAAAACAATTTTCGGCCATGCCTAAGGCGTTCTTACACCGGCACTCCACACAATACTACAATCTCTATTACAGCAAATACATGTATAAATAAAGTTGTAAACGTTGTGACAAAAGGCGTAATTCACAGATTAATCGAAAATTACAATTATTGAAGCGTTCTTTATTGAAAACCAATTAAAGGTCATAAAACCCAATCATATTTCCGGTAGGAATCAGACACTACTTATGATCTACCAACAAAGCACCGCCGATGCTTTGATGCGCTGATCAGAAGCAGCAGCCGACTAGAGGTAATAAACAGGAAGTCAACTAATTAGGGGTAATAAAATAATTAATTGACCATCATGCAAGGCGTAAAATGTTACTGCAGTCAAAAGACGTTAGTTCGTTTGAGATCATTCCATTCAACTTTTCCTATACAATTAATTACTGCAATACTGTTACGTCTTTCACAACCTTATGTTGAAGTACTGCCCAAAACGTCAGGAATTTGATGATGATCAAATGAATTCACAGCACTGGCTGTAATTGACCATGTTCATTGCCTGGATCGACAACGGGGAAACGAATTATGTGGTGAAAAGATCTATAGGCAGGCATTTTCAAAACTAACTGGAGAGTGGACAGTTAAGCCTGTCTATGAACATAATAACTTCATGTGGGTGTTCGAGTAGATGAACACAGTTGTTAAACATTTTCCTCTGGTAGCGGCATTACGATGCAGTTATAGCATGAACAAAAATCCTCCTTAGAAATCGGGACTAGTGCGATCTCCAATTCTTGATAAACATTATTCCTTTCCATTTCTAAAAGTTCGATGTCTGATTACTCTGGTTCAAAATTATATGCGATAATCTCGTCTAATTCGTACTCCATAATTTTAAGAAAAGTTTAATACACTCTCAAACTATTAATGCAGTTTAAAGCATTATAGTCAAGCAGCACGAGATCAAATCTAACGCAGTTGTTACTTAATAAGAATTATTGTATCAATTCAAACAGTTTATTTAACTCAATTCATGGTACACATGACAATATGAGCAATAACAAAATACATACAATATACATTTGAGGCTTATAACATATATTATTTAAATAATAAATATTGCAGAGCTTTGGCAGTGATATATTTTAAGAATTTATATCAGAAGGAGAGTACCCTACGCTTAATAAAGAATCAAAATTCATAAAAATGATTTATGATATATGATACTGTATTAAACAAAAATGATTTTCAAATTAAGTTACGTTTACAATGAGAATTCTCTGTAAATATTATTCAAACGTTAGTTAAATTTTACAAGAATTTCTTTTATAAATAAACATAATTTTCTGTATTCTATCGTATTGGTTGTTTTGATATTCATTAATTCATAAAAACTATGGATATTGTGTCTTTTATAGTATTTGCCTTTAAGTAAATGTTTTCTATTTGAGCAAAAATATTGACATTCTAATAAGTAATGATATTCATCACCTACACCTGAATCACACAATTGACATTTACGCATATTTAAATCGGTGCCATTCCAACAACCGGTTTCAACAGGAAGTCTGTGGTTACGTGTTCTAAACCTTATTACATATTTTAACATTTTTGTTGGGGTATGTATCAAATAATTTTCAAATTCGAATTTTTGTTTAAAGAGCCTATAGTTTTTACACTTGCTTGAATTTTCAACAATTGAATACCAGTCATTGACAAAAATGTCTGACAGTTTCTGGTTGACTGTTAAATTAAGCCATTTATGGTTTTGGAACTCATGGTATTCCCATACGTTGTTCAGACCACATTTAATAAGTATTCTTTTCACATTTTTAATCCACAAAAAACGGGTGCTTGCAGCCGGATTGGTATATTTAAAGTGACTAAGATATATAAGGTACATTGTGTTTGTGAGTTTATGCTGTTGTGGAACAACAAGTTTAGACCAGAAAGAAATAGTTCTAGTATCTATATCAACTGAGATAGGCTTGACACCAGATTCTCCATATACCATACAGTTGGGTGTATTAGACTTCATGTTTAGAATATGTTTTAAAAATCTTAATTGAACCCTTTCAATGATATCAACATTGCCGTAACCCCAAATTTCACACCCATACAATAAAATGGGTTTGACAATTTTATTGAATAAATCAATTTGCAAATCTATAGGTAAACACAAATACTTAGACCTTTTAATAAGACAATACATTGCTTTTTTAGCTTGATTAGATATGTGTTTCTTAGCTGTTAGAAAAGATCAGCTTCTACTAAACATAATACCAAGGTACTTATAATCTTTAACAATTTCAATAACTTCATTTTTATATGTGAAGTTATAAATTCTCTGTCGACCCCCGCTAAAAATTACTATTTTTGTTTTCGAAGTATTAAGAGTTAATTTCCAACGTTCACAATAAGTTTCATATATATTCAGAGCATTCTGAAGGTCAACGGCCGACTCAGACACTATAGCTGTGTCGTCAGCATAAAGTAATATAAACAATTTGACAAACCCCATAACCGAGTCGTCAGAGTCATGTTTTTTGCAATCTATACCTTGACTTAAATCACTATTTTGGAAATAATCATGAAGATCATTTAAGTAGAATGAAAATAACAGAGGAGATAAATTTTCTCCTCGTCTAACACCAACGCTACAATTAAAATAGTCAGAGTGTTTAGAATTAGGGAATACACAAGATTTGGCATCTTGATAAATATTACGCACAATGTTGAGAAAATTCCCGTTAACTTTACTAGTTATTAGTTTATACCAAAGACCACCTCTCCACACAGTATCAAATGCCCCTTTTAGATCTAGGAATGCACAAAATAATTGTTTCTTGTTCGCCCTAAGGATTACAATTAGCGTATTTAATACAAACATGTTATCAACTGTGGAAAAGCCTTTCCTAAAACCTGCTTGAAAATTATTTATAACATTATAATCTGATGCGTATTTTTCAAGCCGTGTATTTAAAATAGCAGTAAATAATTTCCCTAAACAGCTTAGTAAAGTAATTGGTCTGTAGTTTAAAGGATCGGTTGAGTCACCTTTATTCTTAAAAATCGGATGTATTACTCCGATTGACCACACATTCGGTATTAATCCAGATTCAAAAATTATTTAAACAATTTAACAACGTGTTTGGTTGTATTTAAAGACATTTTGATTTGTTCATTTACAATATCATCTATTCCACTGGATTTATTGTTCTTTAGCTTTTTTACAGCATTTTCTAGTTCGTATAGTGTTATAGGACTATTTAATTGTTCGTTTATATCATTTGGTAAATTATCGTTATTTAATGTATTGTCATTATCTTCGCTGTTATTTATTTGCTTAAAATATTCAAATAAATCATTCAGACTTGCATTCATTTTTGTTGTATTTTTACCTTTCAATAATTTCCAAAACTCTCTAGGTTTATTTGTTTTTAAATTATTCAATCTGGTAACATTACTTTGTTTATACTTTATATAGCATTTATGCATTGTTGATTTGTACAATTTACTTGATTCTTGCAATGTGTTTTTTGTAATATTTGTTTTTCTCAATTTATATTGGTATTTAGCATTATTAAATTGTTTACGAGCATTTTTACAGTCAGTTTTAAACCAAGGTTTGCATGTGTCTTTCATATTTTGTGCACTCTTTTTAACTGTGTTGAAGCCAAATGACAGCTTTGCACAATTTTTAAACATGTTTGAAATATCTGTTACAATCTCATTAATATTTTCTTGTTGAACTATTCCATCATTTTCAAAATGACCTAATTTATCAAATATTTTGTTAATCTAACTAATATCTAGATTTTCTGAAAATTGGTTTGCATTTGAAGCATCCCATGATTTAACCTTTGGTTCACATTCTAAATCAACATGTTTTAAACAATTATCAAAATTAAATTCTAACAAAACTGAAGAATTAATACATTTAAATACATTTGACGAGCATATGAAATAGTCAACTGTACTGACACCTTTACATGTAAATTTACCATATAAATCACCATTTGTTCTTCCGTTTAAAATGTACATATTGTTACATTGTAAAAAATCAATAAATTTATAACCATAACTATTGCTTGATGAGTCGCAATTTTTCCTGTTAATGTGTACATTTAGATTGTCGAAGTTCAATAATTCATTTTCAAATTCGTAAAACAAATCATCTAAATTATTTTCGTGTAAAATTTCGAAATCAGCAGTTATATAGTCCTGAAAGTCTTTTGTCCTGGAATTCCAGTCACCAAAAATACATGTTGATGAATATTTATCAGTATAAGAATTCAATTCATTTTGAATTTCTGCAAAAGGGTCGTCAATAGCAAAGACTGAATTTTCTGGTGGCAAGTATACTACACCATACAATATGTCTTCGGATTTTGTTAATAGTTTCGATACGACAAACCAAAGTACTAATTTACTGTTACTTTCTAAAACAGTTATATAGCGATCAATATTTGTTTTGACAGCTAAGCATAATCCATCTGATTTTCTTTTCATGTGTTGTTTTCTATGTTTAAAATGCAAATTAAAATTGTCAAAAGTTACTGTATCTAAACTGTCCAATTTAGTTTCTTGAAAACCTATAATATCGTATTTGTTAACAAAAGAACAAAAATCTGGATACAATTGTCTTGATTTTAAACCACATGTATTTAGCGATACCATTCTTAGGTTTTTACATCGTTTATTTTCTATATTCACACGATTTCTATTGTTCGAAATATGGTCCGGTAATATAACCGGATAGCGACAGTTACAATTTGGCGTACCTCCCTGTCTGGCTAGTATCCAATGGTGGCCTTATTTTTACTGATAAATTAAATTAACTGCAATTACGTTCTCAAACTTCTCTATTATCTAATTCAATAAATTAACGGCAATTACGTTCTCAAATGATCTAATTAAGGAAGTTTAAATAAACATTCAAAGCAAACTGCATGTAATCAATTATAACACGGATAAATTTACCGCCCCACTTTGATGAATTAATAATCTAAAACAAACATATATGTATACAAAATTGACATCATTAAACTTCAAAATGTGGTCCTTCCTCATAATCGGCCTTTTTGGACCAGACATTTTGGGAAATTGGCCTTTCTTTCTGGACCCATAATCGGCCTTTTTGGACTGGCCTGTTACGCATTCGGCCATTTTGTACCTATACATGTACCTAAGATAAGATCGGAAAATTTAGTAATCCATACAGTGATAATCGGAAGGGTGTAACTGACATGAAGTTGATTATAAGCAAAGATGGCGGCGCCCGTAGGCGATCGATACCGACGTGAAAGCACAAACCTTTAAAAGCATATATCTTGGTAGTGCAAGCATGTAAAAAAAAGTTAATTACATCAAAATGATACATTACTGTAGTGCTATTTAGTAATAAAGTTTACTCTGAGGAAAGCGTATTCCTTTAATAATGATGTCCCACAATAATTTCGTATACTAACAATCGGTAAAGTGTTGCAGCTTCTCAATATGATCGAAGCGCTTATATGCTTGGATTGTTTCTATCATTATGAATGTTTCCATCAGAGCGCTCAATTCCATTCCGCTCTTAAAGCGTTCCAACTTTGTTCAAATCACGATCAGATTGACAATTTCATGATATTCTTAACTGTAATCATAAACTTCATTCACATGAAATTTCAAACCATAATGTATGCTAACGATGCAGTTTCATTGTGTCGATGGTATTTCCAAGGCGTTATTAACCATTGAAATACTACATGTAGTACCGATTAATTCCATATTATGTTGTTTCCCGAAGAGAAGACATTTGAAAGTTTTACAAAGTCATTTAAGCAACAGTGCCAATAACGGTCTAAATGTGAAAACAAAATATAAAGTAAAGATCCACCACTCATTCATAGAAGCAGGATCAGTATCATATAAATAGTGTATAAAAACAAAATATTAGTTAACATCGCATCATATTATAGTATGTTTGTTTCTGAGGTTAGGGTAAGGATAGTTTACCTATAATTGTCATGGGTTTATTAACAAACAAGTTTCTATCATTTGCAGTTGGTGTATAACTTGCAAGCAATGGAAAAACTGGTTACAGAATAGCATAAGCCGGGGTGAGACAATTCAATGGCAGAGAACCAAATCGTGGATGTGGCCAGAATCGAAGGATAACATCAAAGACATTTTTATACCGTCTTGGTATGGCATTGACAATGACCTGCGCGATATCTCGACCGTCTCTTTGGTTTGGAAACAGTGCAAGGCATTTGGAGTTAATCGAATAATTTATGACAGAGTTCGTCGATTAAGGAACAAATTTGTAGCTCACAATCCAGATTTGGAAGTTTCTGATTTAGATAAGTCCAAGTTGTTCGATGCTTTAAAGGATCTTATAAATGATCCCGATGTGAAAGCAAACATTGACTATTTAGAATGCTACAATGGTCTCCTTAGGATGGAAAATCCTGAGGATAAATTCATGGTCATGTTGAAGTCAATAGTTGATAAAATTGAAAGAAATGCAAGTGACGATCAAGAACGTACGAAGTTACTGGTGGAAAGTGTTGACAAAATTGATAAAAAATATAACACGTTTAAACAACAAGTGGAACAGAGAACAACTCATCGTCACGGAGCCATTGCAATTTCATTTACCAATGTATTACTTTTAGTAATTGTTTATTGGAATATTGGAACCATTATACATGATAAGAGGTCTACAAAACCATGGAACCTACTGTCAAATGGAGGACAATATTGGGGCGAGAAATCCATAGAATCAGGTCGGGCAAACAGTTATATTGAATTTGTTATATAATTATACCAGCAATAACATCATATCGAGTATATAAGGATAGCTTTTATGAATGGTGATAGAATTTGTTTTGTAAATTGATATTTCGACATTTTGGTATAATTTGAAATGGCGAGGTTTTACTATTTTGGTAGCTTATGTCTGACTAACTAAAACGAACGATAATCTGTCAAAAATCAAAAGTGACTGCTGTTATCCGTCGTATCCGACATAATATTGGTGCTGCAATTTATATTGTATGTTATTGATTTTACTAAATTTATGTCTTTTTGGGACGGTTGTCGATAGACATCAGTTTCAGTGTCAACAAATTACACAATTAATACATCGTTTACCGGATTTACTACGTCCCTAATAACACAGGCAGCTCCGCCGAACAATGTTCCGCCAAAACAATTAGTTCCAAAGCGGAACAAATAGGTCAAAGCGGAGTAATTTCTATGTTCTGAAATTTCCCCGCGTAAATTTGCCACGTCAAATGAAAACCTACCCTTTTAAATCAAAGAAAGATACATTCAAATTTAACATTTTTTAGTGTCCTGCTTTTGTGACTAGATGGCGAATAAGGAAGATCCTGATCTTTTTGGGACGGTTGTCGATAGACATCAGTTCCTGTGTTAACAAACTACACAATTAATACACCGTTTTCCGGATTTACTACGTCCCTAATAACACAGGCAGCTCCGCCGAACAATGTTCCGCCAAAACAATTAGTTCCAAAGCGGAACAAATAGGTCAAAGCGGAGTAATTTCTATGTTCTGAAATTTCCCCGCGTAAATTTGCCACGTCAAATGAAAACCTACCCACTTAAATCAAAGAAAGATACATTCAAATTTAATATTCTTTAGTGTCCTACTTTTGTAACTAGATGTCGAATAAGGAAGATCCTGATCAGGCTACACAGGCTTATATAAATCTTAGCTTGATGAAGGGACTTGAAAGTCGTTTTCGTATGACATTGATTATTTCTGGGAGGAAATACACTTGCTGCAAGGATTTTGCCGGCTGCAGAAATTACAGTTCATTTATAATGAAGTGACCTTACATGCTTGCAGATACATGTTCACGAAGCTACGCATTTTCCCGTATCTGCAGCAAACGGATTTCGAAAGCATTGTGACAAAAGTAGAAATTCCTTCAACTTATCCTTTTATTATGATGTTATCCACCCATTTCACTTTCATTTAGACACACGTTTTCTTTGAAATTGGATATTTCAACTCTGGATTAAATGGAATAAAAATGTAGTTTTGAAAATGTTCTTCCAGTGTTTGATAACAAATTATTCCACAAAACTCCTTTTTGGAAGTTTGACCAAAGAAAAAACGTTTTATGTAGTTTTTGCATGTTTTTGGGACGGTTGTCATTTGCTTTTAATTAAACCTTTCTGATAAACAGAAACAATCTGACGCTTCTGCAGATGACTGCATTAAAAAAAACATTATCGCAATAGGATAAACTGCATGATATGAGCAATTTCATGATCTTGATCATCTTAGGTCAAAATATAGGTCACGCAGGCAAGTCAAAAGAAAATCTTGTTAACAAACCACCATTCAATATCAAATCATCATGGAAATTGATCAGACTATTTGTTCAAAAGATTTCTAAGTAAATTTGAAATTGGGTTACTTGGGTTAAAACCTATGTCATTAACACATCAAATTAAAGCTTTTTCAACATGTGTGCTTCCGGTTAAATTTGTGTCGTATATGATCATAAATAGGTCTCAGGTGAGCCACAAGTGGTAATTTTGGACCTCTTGTCAAATCTTTAAATGAAGTATGCTATAGTTCACTATTTCTTTACTAGAGAATATGTCTGCACACATCAATACCTGAAATTGTGCTCACAATCTTCTTGTTTGAATGAATCGATCAAAGTTTATAAAACAAATTCCTTTTATTATAATATTAATAAATACATTTAAGATAAATAGATGGCAAATTATATATTTTCTTACTTTAATGACCATCCATCGGTAACACCCTGCAAATTACTCACTTAAATTACCATGCTGGCTGCTTCCCTGATATGATTACCAATCACACCCCGCACACGAGCAATGCAGCGTTAGCAGTGGGTATAAAAGAAGCTGGTATTCATGTTGTTGACATAGTCAATTAAAAACCCCATTGACAGATTAAAATGAAACTGGATTAACTAAGAGACTAACCACATTGTTGAGTGAAAGCAAACATATTTTATATACATACATATACAACTGCCTATCTGACCTTTAAATTACAAATTCCAACACAACCGTCCCACTAGTTCTTTCAGTACTGTCTTTGATTTTAAAGATGTATTGGCCTTCTTTTTATAAATTCTCTATGGTAACGAACTTAAACTGTTTTCGAATGACATTTAACACTGACATCTTTAAAAGTGTCACTGCGATATCATAGGTCATAATTGCTGACTTTTGAAAAAAGTAAGATTTTCAATATATAATATTCTATTTTTGGGTTGGGCATACTGTAATGGTATGTGTTTTTTGAAGTGGTGTACCATGTTTTGTCTTGTAATACACGTTTTGAGAGTTTATCTTTCTTTGTTTATCTTATACGGTGAGTTCTTTCATTGCAGACTGTGTTTCAGAGACATTCACTTATCCTTTTCCTCAGGATGTACGATTACTACCATATGTTGCTGACCATAAACTGTTGATTGGAAGAGAGTGGCTATTTACAGAAATTGAACATTACCTCTTGCAATCAAATAATAGCAAACGAGGTTTAGCCGTAGTTGCTGAAATGGGATACGGAAAGACTGCCATGGTATCACACATGCTTTGCTCAAACAAAGACGATACCAGAGCGTGGTACCTGAGGCAACATATTACTGCATTTCACATTTGCAAATTCGATGTCTCGAGTACAAGAAGGCCTGGACGATTTATACGCCGACTTGTAGGATTCTTTGCAACACACAGTGTGGATTTCGGAAGAGCTATATCTTTGCTTGAAGAAAATTCTCTCATATTTGACGATGAGAAATGCAACAAGGAACCCGAAGCCTGTTTCGATCAAGGAGTAATATTTCCATTAAAACAAGTGAAACCAGAAAGGCCGTGGGTCATTGTCATAGATGCATTAGATGAATGCTACGAACAAGACACAAATAAAAACCATATATCAGACCTGCTGAAAGGTCGCATCAAACAATTCCCTTATTGGGTACGCTTCTTAATATTGTCACGAAATACAGACGACATTAACGCGTTAAAACACGTGACAGTGTTACATCTAAATGCAACTGATCCACGGAATTTTAAAGACATGGAGGATTATTTAGACTCACATAAATCATTTACCGAACGAGTGCATGATATTCTAGGCAAGAAGTCAAAATCAGAACTATTAAAAGAAATTCTAAAGGAAAGTGAAGGTAATTTTTTATTCATTACATATTCTCTAGGAGAATTAGTAAACCGTTATCTTGGAGCTAATGTTAGTATTCCATTGAAACTAACTGACTTCTATGAGAGTAACTTTGAAAGACAATTTCAGACAAAAACAGATTTCAAGATCGCAAAATCGATTTTACAAGTTATATGTGCCTCTCTTAACCCGTTAAGTAAATCGGAAATTAAACTGGTTTTACATGCGAACGATTTTACAGAGGAAAAGTTGATAGACACAAGCTTTGACAAACTTTCGTTTTTCTTACGGATGGACAGTGACGTTACATTTATACATCAGTCAATACACGATTGGTTAATAAGTACGGACAATGAAATATATCGTATCCTCCCGGCAAAGGGTCATGCGTATCTGTCACATTATCTAATGAAAAAGGCAAAAGCAAATCATTCTTTGGATTTTGTAGAAATGGCAATACATGTCGGTAAATCAAAACAGGAGTCCCTTGGAAAGATATTTGAATCATTGAAACATGAGTATGTTCTATATCCTGCAGATAATTCACTTCATCGACTTATTAACTTGACTGACTCCGTTGCTGCTTTGAAACTGTTGTTGCCATTTTTTCCTGGTGGTATTGATTCCATTGATGACGGGATATCACCAGCTTTTTTAGCGGCAATGAATGGACACATTAAACAGTTAAAATTACTAATTAAGAAAGGTTCAGATATAAATTTTGTATTCAAAGAGTGTAGGATACATGCACCTGAAGGAGCATTTGGGCAAATTCATTTTATACAAAATGAAATCGTCAAAGCTTCATTCTGTGATTTTACCTTACTGCACGTTGCAACAGTTAAAAATCATTCAGAAGTTGTAAGATACTTGTTACACATTAACAGTTATTTGATAAATGTTCGTAACAGTGCCGGTCAACTTGCCAGTGACATTGCGTGTGAATACGGGTTCATTGATATACTTAAACAAATGACTGCCCTAAAGCATGACATAGTAGGGGACTATTGTGCTTACTTGGCTGCAAAAAATGGGCACGGTGTTATCATAGATTATATACTTGAATCACATTTGAAATGTGAATGTATATCTGCTGCATCGTCCTTAATGTCCTTAGGTAGTGTTGTTGATAGTTCAAATGATATGATAGTGTGGCAGCCCCTTGACGAATGGTGGCGCATTTTCATGGAGAGTGCATTACATGTTGCAGTTCGAAAAAATCATTCAGTGGTTGTGGCAAAGATTTCGCAATTGTGTCCAAGCATGTTAAACTGTAAAGACATTTTTGGGAGGACACCTTTTCTAGCCAGTATTTGGTATAACAGCCAAGACGTGTTTGAATTACTTTCTTTTCGAATTAACAATGCTAACGAAATTTGTCACAATTCCTTACCTAACTACCTCCATAACTTAACATATTTTAATGAATTCATGACTACCAAGAAATGTCCTGATGGGTTTACAACAGTACATCTTTTTGCTAAATTCGATAGGTTTGAAATGATGAAATACACCCTAAGAAACCGTCTACTTTCTAACTGGTCCTTGTTGGACAATGATGGTTATCCCCCAGAACATTATGCAGCATGTTCTCAGTCCTGTACTTACCTATTGCAGTTAAAATATGGCTCCATACCTGGTGTAAATATAAGAGAACGGAGATACAAGAACGGTATGACCGTATATCATAGTGCAGCTATGTGTGGGGGGTTAACCTCTCTTATGTGTTTGAAAGATTCGGATAGACCCATTCCACATTTTGAAAATGATAACGGTCAAGGTATTATGATTCATGCGGCACTTAAAAGTTCTGAAACTGCAATCTCTCATGAATCCCGCGCACATAATGTTGAGTTTCTGATTAAAGACGGATACTCCATGTTGCAGACTGATTCAGACGGAAAACATATATTACATTATTCTCTGTTAAATGGTTATGTTGGTATACTTCACGTTGTATTCAGATTGAACAAGTCAATATGGTACACGCTTTTGAAACAGAAAGATGTGAAGGGAATGACCCCAGTGGAACTGACTCTATCAACTAATAGAGGAAGATTTAAAACCGAGTTTAAATGGCCTCAAAATTGCGTATTCTATGACATTTTTATTTGTAAGGATGTTGCCTTTGAAAGTTTGAAGAAGTTGATGTCTCCTTGGGAATGGACTCTTATCTATACATTTCAGATGGCATATATAGATGGATCTGAATTAACCGTCCCTACTTATTTAATACGTTCCATTTTCATGCATAGTCCATATATTACGACAGCATTACTTCAGTTTTGTAATAATACTGACCATGATCTAAGTCAACAACTTGATAGAACAATGCGACTAAAAATGCCACCAAGTAATCTTTTAAAATATTCCCTTATCGCGATTGGCAGACACAAACCCAATATTTTACATAAATGTTACAAACCCTTTAAAAACTCTCCCTTACACCGACTCATGTATTTCAACTGTACGGTGTTGCTAAACGAGATGAATGCTATTCTGTTCTTAATGTTGAAGTATCATCCAAATCCTAATTGTCCTGACAGCAGAGGTCTCAACATTTTTCACTATGCTATACTAGGTGGTGGAATACACATAGCGGAAAAGATGATGAGATCAGACTTCGTGTCAACAAATAGACGAGTACGGTATATAGATGTACCATGGATGGTCTTATTGTCACGATTTAATACAAATATATTATTTCAAGAGTGTACCGGCAACACCTTCCGGTATATTGGTTTAGAAGACAACCATAACAGAAAAACACAACAAATGTATTGTTCGGATAGGTTCTTGTCCGATTTTATATATTTGAATAGGGTTAGCCTGAATACGTCGGATTTTTGTGTGAATAATACAAATATACTATCTTTGATACATGTGCTGTCTCTCAACGGAATGTTAAAAACACTGACTGTGATTAGAGAAAACTATGGCCAAGATGCTCTGTTTTGTACGACGAAATATGGCTTCACTCCCCAGTACATGTGGAGATTATATAACAAAAATATATACTGGAATGCGCTCGTTAAAAGTACTCCAGATATGAACATACCAAATGCTGTTGCGGAGGAATTACTTATTTACAAATTAGGTCATGTTTTCTTGGATTTCCAAGCAACTGATCCCTTAAAGTGTTTGGCCGAAATACGATCAATACACTGGAGAATGGGTAACATGAGGAACAAATATAGGATAAAACAGTGTATAGAAGATTCATCTGCGTTGGTTCAGATGTCCATAGGAACATTAACTGACGACCGAGATGTTCAAGAAGTTAATCTCATCTCTAGAGTCACCGCCTTTCTTGAAAATGTCCTTAGTTATGAAGTGGTTCTAGAAAATAATGTATTGCACAGCAGAGATTTGGAAGATTTCATAAAAAAGTACGATGAAATTAAACGTTTTATTTTGAACCACGGAGAGTTATTTAGTCTTAGTCAAAGAGTTGTGCGGTATTCGCAATATATCTTTTCAACTTTGAAGAGAACACATGTATGCCCTTTGTCGGAAAAAGACGTATTGAGGCTTAAGACCTTTCGCAGTGCAACAAATCAATTGATCAGTTTAATGATACCTGATATAATAAGCGTGTGTTATAAACACATCTTGGCAAATAAAACCAGATATCCAAAAAAAGGTTGGAGTGATTTTTTTAAGTATCGTTGGTCCAATGTGCATCTCACGACCATGAAGCAGAAACGGGTTAATTTAATGATGATCTATAAGGACTCTAAGTATTTAGATATCATCAAGAAAACGTTGCTTTATCAATTCCTCATTAAATCTAACCATAGAGATTAAGATAACACAAAGAAGAACATTTTCATCTATTGAATGAATTCAGGTCACACATAATATATGTTTTGAATGAATGAAGTCAACTTTACTCTTAGAGGACTGTTTACACAGAATGAGTCGGCCTTGTTATTAGTAAAACCTATTTTAATTAACGAGATAGACTTGAACTCGATTTCAGTAACGTGTTATTTTTTAAAAAGGTATAAAACAGATGCGTAACTTTTCTATAAGACTAAGCATTTTATCAGACCATTTGCTTCACATATGCACATGATGTATTGATTTTTTAGAGGGGTGCATTCATTAAACGCAGATAACCCAACCACACCAAAAGCAATATAATTTAACTTTGGTACAATGCTTTAAAAACTCATTTTCAAATACGGAATAAATATATTTAGAATGTTTAACAAAATCCAACAAAAAAGTACTGGTATGTAAAATGTATTAACTACACATTATGACAAATATCATTTCATTAAACAGGGAAGTCAAATTGAGATACGGTTATTTAGGATTTTTAGAGCGATTTTATTGAAATTGACACTTAGGTTCTAGTTAACACATCCCTGGATACAGCATTTATGTCAATTCTTTTCTGTGATTTTAAATCAATTGTAATGAACTACTCAAACTACAAATGTAGACTGCTGCAGTGTAACCACTTTGTATCTAGCATGAGACTTTTGTCTCGAATGACTCTAAACTACATATTGGATTTTAACAATATTTCACTGAAAGGTTCATTGTGTCTTTCAAAGTTATGCTCAAACGCTGCTGAAGTAGGCCACAGAAACTAAACACTTGCAGATCATGTACAACATTTTCGAGTCCTACAACCTTGATATTTAGTCTATAACATATTCAAGAGGTCCTACCAAAGTTTCAGAATAAACCATCTAGGGTCAAAGTTTTCCGAAACCTGGGAGTCACAATATTCCTTTTAGACCTTTATATAAAACAATTTAAATGATATGTTTGTATTAAACCGCAAAACGTACAACTGAGAAAATCAATATTGTTCAAATTATGCATTTATGAACAAAACTGGCTCCGACTTCGGAATGACAAGTACTGTAAAACTCATATTTTCGAAGCTGGTATGTAGCGACATGTGGTCCACTTCAACAAGCTTGTTAAAAAGTATGTCGTTGGAATTAAACCTGGCCCGCTCACCCACGCCCACTCTTGGAGTAAAATGTTTGTATACACTGACACAGGATTATGCTTTTGATCGAAAAAAAGCGTTCCCAGTGAGCGTAAAAAGCGATCAATTTGATCGGAACGGAAATAAGCAATCACAATGATTTGAACGACTGAACGCTGAAGGGCTGATTGGAAAGTGAGCGGAGCGTGAAGGGTAAATTTGTCAATTGCATGATGTTCTTAACTGTTAACAATGACATTACCTAATTCATTACATTTTTGTGAACTCACCTTGCACTCAGGTCAGCGATCTAGAGTCATAACATCCCTTATCCAAAATTCAATAAAGCACATTTGCCGGTGAAGAATTTGGGAAAATCTTTACGTGCCTTTATGTAAATTGTCTTGGCATTCGTCTCCACAGTATTGTCAGCGCTTTGATTACGCTAGCCGTTTGTCTAGTACATACGTCAGATCCCTTTCTGATTGTGTGTTTTTGGTTGCTTTGGTATTTGCATTACATGGGTTGTATGGGTGTCAAACTTTAACCAACAAACAATAACACTTAGCCAGATAAGTTTTTGGCTGATGAAGTATAAAGTCTTTACGTGCCTTTATGTTTGTCACACTGCAACATTTTCATTTACCGCTTCACCGGTGTTGTCATCCCTTTAATTACCATAGGCTTTGGTCTAGTGTCTGCATAAGTTGCCTTCTGATTGTGTATGTTTTGTTTCTTGAATAATTAAGATTGGCTTAATTTATATTATATTTATTACAATTGTATTTGAACCGTCTTACTGTTAATAACTTGTGTTGATTTACTCCTGGACAAAGTTAATGCATCATGTATATTTTTGAAATAATTGCCGCTCATCACCGATTTTATTCATACATATTCGTCAATTCATATTTAAATAATTTCATGAATAAGACGTCAATTCATATTTAAATAATTTCATGAATAAGACGTCAATTCATATTTAAATAATTTCATGAATAAGACGTGAATTTTAAATGTGTATGTTCTTATAAACCTTTCACCTATGGAAAAGTGAGGAGAGAGTTATTTGGTAAAAGAGATGGAGGGCGACAACTTAACGCAGAAGGTACCAATAGACTCAACACACTTATAATGATAGATATGGTTGAGTCGCAAATATACATATGCTGTAGCATTAAAGTTGTTTAACCAAATCTAATAGTCTAATTTGAATGATTTAACTGATTTTTGCCGCATGTTTGTGTCGTTAATAGTTATTGCTTGTCTGCTACATTTGTTAACTGAGTTGCATTATCGTCTGTTTTATATAGTTTATTGAATAGTGTCAGAGGTCGTCTATATTTCGCAGTAGGGAGTGGCGGAGAAATCTAATTTGAATGAGTTAACTGCTTTTTGCCGCGTGTTTGTGTCATTAATAATTATTGCTTGTCTGCTACATTTCTTAACTGAGTTGTATTATCGTTTTGTTTTTGGCCTGTGGGTTGGCCTTTCTGTGGTAATATCAAATGCATGGGTTAATTATGATAAACTCCATTTGATGATAACATGTATTTACTAATTTTTAATTGTCATTATTATTGGACAAAAGGACAAAATAATAATAACTTTATTAATTATTAGTTATTTTTGTTGTTTGTAATTACTTCAGTATAACAGGAAAGAATAATTGGAAGATTTTTAGTTATTAAAAATATTTAATTATGAAAACTATTCACTCGTTTAATTCAATCAAAGGTTTTACGTTACCTATTTATAGATCTAGTTGTAATAATACATGTCATTGGCTTATGGTTGGTTTAGATATCCAATCAAATATTGTTATCTTTTTAGAAAACGATCATTTGATTGGTTGATTCGAATAATATTGAGGGAAAAGAAGTATGATGATTTTCATAGTTCGAAAATTGTTTGACCGGTCAAGAAGTCACTTTTGAAAGAAAATTGCTCGCCCACCCGGCACTAACTTAAATGCTCTTTATAGTGTACATTAGCATGTTGTTGTTTTTTGTGTAGATATCATTGCCTAGCTTGTAAACGTTTTGTTTATGTCATTGAAATATTGGTAAATATTTCATTTATGTTTTGTTATTTGTATCATCATTGTCTGTTTTTGTAAATATGTTACGCATTTCCGTTTTAATATCAAACGGGTTATGTTTAATTTGCTGATTACATGTATTGACTTTTCTAATTGTTAAACTATGTATGTTGTTTGTTATTACTACAGTATAATGGGAAATAATAATTGTTATAACGTGTGTTGATTTACTCCTGGACAAAGGTAACGCATCATGTATATTTCCGAAATAATTTCCGTTCATCACCGATTATATTCATAAATATTCATGCATGCGATGTATTATCTTAGATAAGGTCAGTTGTGTAATCGAGCTGGTTCGCAGACAGTTTTTGCAAGGACAACCCTCGACTAACATCCGAGTTTGTGTGCGGATTTTTAACATAAGTATATGTCTGTTAGGCCTATAATGTCCAACCTACGATATCAGGACAAATGTACAAATTGTTTCGCAATGAGGTGTACGTCTGTATCAGTGACATCGAGAACGAGTTGAATATCTGGTACTACAATTGTGTCTATATATTTAGATGAAGCGGAATATGACAACAGTGCTTTCATTTAATTGATCACGTTTGTTAACAGTGAGTTAATACTAGCTGCAATTTGATAATTTACAACGTGAGCTTACTTAATATTTAATTGAACACACTGCATGTTATTAATATGTGTTGCCAGGGGCATATTCAGATTGTCCTTACACAGAGATTACTCGGACACGTGATAACGGAATCAACAAATCAAGTACAGCTTTTCATTAGCAGCACTCGCCGAGTATTCCGTGTTTTCAGAGTTATTAATTAGATGCATACGGACGTGTAAGGTCTATTTGAATACATTCCTGATTTATTCTTAAATATGTTGTTTGTAATAAAACATGAATATGTACAGTTTATTTTAGTTTTAATTTATTACATCGTTTTCCTTGATATTCATTTCTCTTGTCGTATGCCTTTACGTTTTCTCTAACCGCTGGATTATTTCAGTTGTATCACATTGACCTATGTCAAATCAGTAGAACCAGTAAAGTTACTGCACACATTTACGTGTGATCAATGCCCCTGTGACTGGGGACGCTCAATTAGATGTGCAGCCGTAGTCTGACCCCTTGCCTGAACCGTAAGTGTCAGCTAAATGGATCTGAACGATTGAACTTAAAGCAACCCTTAAGCTCCAGCAGGTGAAATTTTATTGGTTTCATATCTTATATATTTTTATATCGATGTAAGTATAAGGTATTGGACTAATAACATTTTCCCACGCCGACGTCAAATTAGGACGGACTGACTTAATCGTCACCGGCCGAACGCAATTCCTATTTATCGATAGAGACATGATCTGTTTTCGGATGAACCAATGTTCCTTCTCTTCAGATCTTATAGACGTCAAACTGTGTACAGATGTGTAGGAGCATATTATTCTGATAAATTATTGCGGGAACGTGATCGTTTTTGGGGGAGGTGGACTAAAGGTGTGGCCGGCATATGCTGTGGACAGAGAATGTCCAAGTTTTCATTGAATGCAATTTAATAGCTGAACAGTACATAGACGTTGTTCTACAGCCATTTTTTGTTCCGTTTGTTTATCAGCACAACGTCACCTTTAAGCAGTATCACGCCCGTGCTCATGTCGCTAGAATTACATCAAAATCACGTGGACGTTATATACTGGCTTCCATACAGTGCCGAAATGTCAACGCAAAACTGTAACCAGAAAAGGGCCATAACTTGCATAGTATGCAGGATAGAGTTATTTGACTTGATACTCTACATAGCTGTGATAGTTTGGTAAGGTTGTAGAATACATGAAGTATATAAGTACTTGCATGCAAAACCTTAACCAAGGTGTGACGCGGACGCCGACGCCAGGGTGAGTAGTAAAGCTCTCATATTCTTCGAATAGTCGAGCTAACAATGCAGCCTCTAGTATGTTCACAATAATGTTATCAACGTTTCAATATGCTAAGGTAACAAATGTGGCCTCTTAAGTGTCCACGAGTTTCCTGGTTGAGTTACCATTACTTTTGACACTAGAAAGTCAGTCGTTATGCTAAACTTAATCCCACAATTATCAGCGCCAAGTGGGGAAAGCCATTACTACCATTTTTGTAGTATTTGGTTTTAACCAGCCAGGGATGGAACCCGCAACCTCCCGCACCGAGATGACCTCTCTAACACTACGTTACCGAGGTGGTTACAGGCATTTAACCCTTTCCAAAATACAACAAAAATGCAGCAGACGACTTTGAAAACAAAACTATAACAGATATCCAATTATGAAAGTGTATTTGAGTTTTCTGGTTGAGTTACCATTACTTTTGACACCAGCAGGTCAGTTGTAAGGCTAAACTTAATCCCACAATTATCAGCGCTAAATGGGGAAAGCCATTACTTCAATTTTTAAAGTATTTGGTGTGACCCAGCCAGGTTTCGAACCCGCAACCTCCTGCACCAAGACGGACACTCTACCACTTCAAAACCAAGGCGGTTAAAGACATTGAACTCTTTCCTCATACAACAAATCTGCAGCAGACGACTTTGAAAGCCTCTAAGCAAAAATATAAAAAATATCTACTTACTAAATAATGTTGAAAACATTGTTGCAAAAGGAGAAATTGCTCAGAGGCGTCGGAAAAGGTCTTAATGAGGGAACGGGCATATTTTGTTTTAATAACAGAGAACTTTAGCCGATCCCCTTCAGACTTTTCTTCACACTCAATATCAAATATGTTTGCTCAAATTGAATTAACAAACAATGTTTGTACATACCCATGCTAATTATAAAGACACCTCTTTTTGGTCAATTTCATGAATTCTGAGCACATCAAAAGTGAAAACTAAAATAATTTATAAAACAACCTTTTATTTAGATATATTAATTCATTTTCTCTGTGCATTATTTTAACATGTATGTAAGTATTTACATATTTATAAAGGGTAAATCCCACTTGAACAGTTGACTAGTAAAAGATAACATATGATATACTTATGTCTACATGCAAAATTTAACAGTGGTTTTTTTTTCTAACTGATATGATATATTTAACCCTTTCCCATTTACAACAATTCTTTAGCAGATGACTTAGATAATATCTTTGCAAAACAATATCTGAACTCTCAATAAAAGAAAACATAATTATTAAATAGAGTTAAAAACATTATTGCAAAAGGAAAACTTGCTAATTATGAGCAATGGCTCCTTTTGAAAAAGTTTTCAAAAGTCGTCTGCTGCAAAATCATCAGAAATTGTCTGTATGTGGGAAAGGGTTAAAGTTGTCTGACACAAGATATAATGATGTATACAGGCACATTATGACGGGCTTTTCTCTCTAGATTCCATCTGAAAACCCATGCAATTTTGATGCAGATTAGAAACGAGAAATTTCTCACTGTGAGTAGTTTTTCATTTTCCCACAATGTTTTTAAATGTCATCTGCTGCAGAAGTATTAAAATAAATAAAATATTTGATATTATAACAAATGTCAGATTTGTAGAGTGACTTTTATGTCATATTTCTTACCATTATAATCATACGAAAGTAAACAATAACAAAACAAACTAATTCATGCAAATTTCTGAAATAAGTTTCACAGATGAGGACACAAAATATATCAAATGAAATTCTACCTTGTAACAATATACGATCACTTAATTTTTTACATATAAAACAAATACATGTAGGCTACAGTTGACATGGAAATAATCTATGCAAACATACGAAACTCTTTATTAGTTTTAAACATTGTAATAAAAGGAGAATTGTGCATCTTGAGTCATTTCTCCCTTTGTCAGAATGTTAACAAAAAGTCATCTGCTGCAGATTTGTCAAAATACTTCTGCATGTGGAAAAGGGTTAATCATGCATTTTGGGTTTGATGCAAAAATCCTTTTCCTGACACAGACTACTTTTGACTATACTACAGCTGTGGGTTTTTACGAAAGTACTAAAAAGTAACACATTCTCCTTTTCCCACAATTTCAACCTTACTTCAAAATAATTCTGTAATTCCAATTTTTCCTGAACCATTTATAAAGCAGACTACCGGTACTCAAAAATCTGGTAAAAGGTTCATGATTCATTATGGATTTAAAGCGAAAAGCCTGTAATTGATAAAATTAACCTTTTCCCACATAGAAATATTCTGCACAAATGTCTCTCAAAACAGCTGGTGTAAAAAATATGGAAATTTCTTTAAACAAAGTAAAATGTATGAGTAAAAAATAGTGTGACAAAAAGGGAAAGTTCTCCTTTTTCAAATATTTTTTTTCATAATACTTCAGATGCTTCGAAATGCAATTGATTATGGAAAAGGCCAAGACAAAAATCCTGTGTTTACAAAAGTTAAAGCATATGTAGAAACGTCATTGTTGAACCATGGTCCTTTAACCCTTTCCCTCATACGACAATTCTGAAGCAGATGACATTGAACATATTTTGTCAAAAAATAGAACATCTCTATAATTGAATGGATAACCTAATGACTAAAGGTGGAAAACATTGTGGAAAAGGAGAAATTGCTCGTTTTGAGCAATTTCTTCTTATGTCACTATGTTTTCAAAAAGCTGTGTGCTGTAGAGCGGCATCAGAAAGCGCCTACATGTTGGAAAGGGTTAACCATTTCCTACCTACTGATGCATTTTGACGGATCACCAGCAGATGACATTTGTAAACATTGTGACAAAAGAAGAAATTGCTAACCATGAGCAATTTCTCCTTTTGCCACAATGCTTTCAACTCTATTCAATAATTACTCTATCGTTTAGAGAAATTGTCCATAGTTTGACCTAGGTGTCTTCAAATTCGTCTACTGCAGATTTGTTGTATGTAGGTAAGCCAAATGTTTAATCATATTGACACTGGAATGTTATAGATAACAACATTTAAACATGCACATGCGTTATATGAGATGTTCTCGTACATACATGTATATACAGTAAATACATCTTCAAAAAAAGAAAGAGTATCGCACATCACTAACATGACGTAAATGGAAAACAAACAACCTTTTCTTGTTCAAACATAAAACTAATCTGAAGCTGATCACTTAATAAATATCTTGGTGGAGATAGGGTTAACTTTCATTAAAAATTCATGGCAAAACATAGAAATTACTTATAAGAAGCAAATTCTCCTTTTTTTTGACACGCTATCATAAGATACATGTAAGGAAAGAAAGCCATTTCTATATCTTTTAAAAAATGTTTAATCCGTTTCTTTTGTATACTCATATTCCTATAATTGAGAATAGTCATAAACAAGAGGGCCCTCACTCACTAACCTGAGTAACATTAACTCATTCCTACATACAAACATTTGCAGCAGACAACATAATATCAAGATTAGAATATTGAAAACATCTCTATAAAGTATAATTCATAAAAAACACTTGAAGACATTGTGGCAAAAGGAAAAATAGCTCATCATGAGCAATTTTTTCTATTTGTCACAATGTTTTCATGTCGTCTGCTGCAGAGGTGTCAGAATGCGTCTATATGTAGAAAAAGCTTAATGATTTTGAACGACTTCGAAAGAAGATCACTTAAGGAACATTTTTATTTTGAAAATGGTCCATTGGTTTAGGGGGAGAAGTTGTTTGTAGGAAAACTTGAACAGGCGGAAAGAGGGATGCCAGATGGTAAGTGATCACAAACCTCACCAAGCACTTTGTGCCAAGTCAAGCTAAAAAGATGCAATTTCTCTTCATCTCAAAGCTTAATTTAAGAATAATGATGTACGCAGAGACATTACATATAAGACCTCCAATCATTTTTTGTTCAGAATTAATTCAAGTATGTGATTCATCAAAAAATATAAAAACTCAAAGACTAATAAAAAGTCTTATTTGGACCATATAGTTCATTTCTGAGCACAGAGAAGGTTTTCAGACGCTTATAACTATGGGGCCAGGGGAATGTAATAATTGTTCCAATTCTTTGAATATTCCACCTACATATGGACAGGTACAAGTCATTTATATTCATTCTTGAGTTTTATATGAAAAGCCTTTCTGAATGGTGGTTCTAACTGGACCTTTCCCATATGCAGACACATTTTGATGAATCCGCAGAAGGTGACATTGTAGTTCTAGCAAAGTGAAAAGAAAATCATAATACGCATTTATCCTTTTGCTACAAATTTTTCAATAATTGTACTTTAACCCATTCCCTCATATAGGCACTTTTTGACGCCTCTGCAGCAGACGGCTTTTTGAAAACATAGTGACAAAAGAAGAAATTGCCCAAAACAAGCAATTTCTCCTTTTGCAACAATGTTTTCCACTTTTTGTCATAGGTTATCCATTCAATTAAAGAGATTTTCTATTTTTTGACAAAATATGTTCAAAGTCGTCTGCTGCAGATTTCTTGTATCAGGGAAAGGGTTATCTTATAGAGATTTTCAATACATTAGGCATCTTCGCAAGCCAAGGGAAATTAGTCAACATCAAATTACCAAAATTATTTATGGGAATGCTTATGTACGAAGAAGCCTTGGCTAGCGAAGATGGGCTAAAGGTCACGTTACACCAATTAAATTCCTTCTATGTTTCCAGCTTCAATGTAAAACAACCAGTTTAACCCTTTCCCTCATACAACAATTCTGCAGCAGACGACTTTGAACGTTTTTTGTCAAAACATAGAAAATCTCCATAATTGAATGGATAACCTATGACAAAAAGTGGAAAACATTGTGGCAAAAGGAGAAATTGCACGTTCTGTGCAATTTCTTCTTTTGTCACTATGTTTTCAAAAAGCCGTCTGCTGCAGAGGCGTCAGAAAGCGTCTATTTGAGGGAAAGGGTTAAACCCTCAATTGTCACACTTTCTAAGCAATTTACAAGTAGAACACCCGATTTCATTGAGAAGACTGACCTCTAAACTTTAAAATAACTAAATTGGGGGCAGAGGGGCTCAAGTATTATGCAAGAAAGAATTGACCCCATATAGATGTTTACCGTCATTTTGAATGTAATCTGGATTGGACAATTTTTTCTTCAAATACTATACTTTCATTTACAAGCAAGGTCAAAATACTTACAAGAGGCCCAAGAGGGCCAGTATCGCTCCACGGTCATTAGGCAAAACTTATATCTCCAAACAGCCATATAATGCAAAATAGCCCCGCCCTCTGGCAGTCATGTTTTTCGACCAATCAACTTGGCTTAAAGGAATCTGATAGAGGGTCTTCCAAGTAACATTTCTACAAAATTATTTGAAAATCTGCCTGATTCTTTCGAAGGAGAAGATTTTTTAAGTTTTCACTTATGAGCAATTTCTCCTTTTTCCACAATGTTTTCAAACTTGTTCTCTTGCAGATGCGTCAAAACATATCTCCATCAGGGAATGGGTTAATCCTTTCCCAAATACGACGACTTTGGATCTTCGAAGATTTCTTTGGATTTTTAATTTTTTCAACATTGTTTAACTTCCTTTCAGTATCAAATGGCATAATGACTGATGTTTACTTTGTCCAAATGTTTAAAAATATTGACTGTAGTTGGGAGTTATATACGTAATATACGCCATCTAAGAAATATACGCCATCTTGATTTTCTCGAATTGCCCAATGGTGACAATGTGTCACCCTTCATATTTAGTGAAGACATACCCTTCCCTATGTTAATCAGTCAAACAAAATACTTAAGAACACAATTTTAGGTTCAGCCTAGGTTCTGCCGAACTAATATTCCGTCTCAGGGGGATAGAGGTATACAGTAATGATATCTGAGACAGAAAATCCACAGGAGGCGAAAAGTGACTGTCCGGGTTAGCCTGCGGGGCATGCTTAGACTGATCTGGGTCGATACTTTACGCTGAGTCCACAATGTTGGTTTTCTCATGGAATGGCTCATATATGTTCCGTTATGGTTAGGGTTATAAAGCACGTTGTCAAACTTGACGTAAAATGCTTTCCTAGCTTTTAGGATATTCGCTTTTTTCCGTTTTACGGATATCCCTATACTATTAAATTAACTATACAATTCTCACGAAACATTATTTAGGTTCCGTAAACATCCGCTGAACTGCAATGAATTGTGACGCTCCAATCTAGTCCAGTATTATTTCCTTCACGTGGATATTCTAACGAAGGGCACTACAGACTGTGTATCTACCCGCCACGGTCATAATCCTGGCCAACGTTGTGTCCACTGAACAGCCAGGGACAACATTTCTTTATAAATACAAGGTACATCTACTACATGTATAATAAATATAGGTAACTGAATTCGATATTTGTTTTACATAAAAATTAACTACAATTCGATGTAGTTTTCTGGTGATAAGTGGTGAAGTGTTAGAGCGTCCGTCTCGAGCGCGGGAGGTCACGGGTTCGATCCCCGGACGGGTCATACTAAAGACTTTAAAAATGGTAGTAATGGCTGCCCTCCTTGGTGCTCAGGGTTGAGGGGTTATGTTTCGAAGCATTTAACAACGTTGGATGTAAGTATACATTGTTTGTGATAGGAAATTTGTATTATTATTACTTGAACCAGTAAAGCTGCCTTCTCAGAATTAAATTATAATTTCAGATATTTTGATTCACCAATATGTTTCAAAATGCAGATATATTGACTGATACATGGCACTACTTTTTATATTAGTGTTAAGCAAAGACATCTCGATGTTTGGTTCCGGCTTTATTCAGTCATTCTGCTTATAATCGGGGAGCCAATTGTTGTATGATTTCTCAAAATGCACACCACTATAGACGGTACCTTAGAGACACACATACATGTACCTGCCAAACTATAAGGGATTAAAACAAAGGTGGATTGTTATTTTGTCATGATTTAATTTTTTTCATTGTTATCGAAATACAATGCAATGTCAGACAACAATGGATCTTGTTGCATCCAGAGTGATGGTATCACATAGAGGGACGTGGAAATTAAAGTCTAACACACTTAATAAGATCGGCAATTGCTGTACCAGGTCGTAGGTATAAATGTATGACCGCCTAGGAGATGTAGTGGTAGATCATCCCTCTCAGTTGCGGCAGATCGTGGGTTTAAATCCCGGCCGGATCATACCAAATACTAATGAATGGAAGTAATGGATGCCCTTCTTGGCGCTCAGGGTTTCGGGGTTACGACTGACTGGCTGGTTTCTAGATAAAAAGATCACTTGATACCTAGGAAACGACGTGATATAACTATAAACAATGTTGAAAACGGTGAAAAACACCAAACAATCAATATATATAGATATGCTCGATGATTTACGTCCAAAGTCGTAAGAGATCGAACTTGTTCGTAGACTCTACGGTCTTAGTTTTAAACGTGTTCAATTTATTCACTGTTGACATGTGTATAATCAATGCATACAAGAAGTTCAAAGGCAAAAACAAACAATTTAAGTTGAATCTAGACGGTTCCCAGTAGCCTAGTAGTAGTTAAGGCATCTTATTATGCTTTTTCTGATCAATTGATTACTCCAGCTGCTTCGTTGGTAGATATGAGCCGTCCCACAAGAAAACCAACACTGTGGACTCTGCGTAAAGTATCGATCCGGATCAGCCTAAGCATACCGCGCAGGTAACCCGGACAGACAATTTTCGCCTCCTGTGGATTTTCTGTGTCAGGAATCATTACTCGATACCTCGATTCCCCTGAGACGAAATGTGTCAGCCTTGGTTTACTCGTGGAAAGGCACATATGTGATCAATGTTGAGACAGCGAACTAGTTTGAACAACGTCACACGAAAAACGACATACACAGTCAAGAAATTAATGGCAATTAGGATTAATTTCCAAATATAAAATCGAATATTTCTTATGTCAAAACGTTATTCAAAGGCTTCGATGTAACTTCTATGACACATTAAACAGCCTTCAGTACCCTAGAGTCTGACTACGTTCAGTTGCTGCAAATTTCTTACTGTTCGCAAACTCCTTAAGTACGGATTCCGTGTGGCATGATGGCCTATATATCACCGGGGGAAATATGTACGCGATTTCCAAGTACATGTAAGTAAATTGACCAGCAACCGTTCCTTTTACATTCTACTATAAGTATGACAACCGATGAATTCGTCAATATACAAAAGGCAGAAGCATAATGCGGATTTTGAAACGAGACAGCAGGTGCTGCAGATCTGGCTGTTCAGAGTAACAGGAACAGTAGTACTGGTAACTAAGTCATGAAACGCAGTAATATTACTGGAACATTGCTGAAAGCGGCGTTATGCACCAAACAAACAAACAAATGCAGATGCGTTAAGACCTCAATTCGCTTGGGATGGCTCAAATGTGGTGTTTTAAGGGACTATCTCGCAAAGAAGCCACACTTTATAAACAACGTACAATGTTTCAGTGTTTTAAACACAACACTGTCGAATCAACCTACTTTATTTAATTAGACCATTAGAAAACAAGTATTGAACACACTGATTTCATAAACTACTATATATTAATTGTTATGGCAATGATGCTGCTTGTCCTTTTCACTTGTAATAACGTATCCTAACAGTACTGTTTTTCCTTCTCGAAAGTTGTATACCAAATGAAAATGCCGACACATGAAACACCACCTTTACATGATTGTTCAATTCCTTGCTTACTTTTGCTCTCTTTTGTTTATTTGTAACTTATATTTATTTTCTCTGTATTCACTTTTCTGTCATATTTCAAATGTAAATGGTTAATGGTAGTGTACTTTGCCGATGTTAATAAAATGTATGTATGTATGTATGGTTTCCGTTTTGATATATGAGCTTAAAATGTGTAAAATGAGCTTACTATGTTATACTACCAGATAACAAGAGAACTATGTAACGTTCACCTGGGTAGCTTACATGTAGCTCTGTATGATGAAGGTGTTAATTTAATACATACACACTTGTCTTAAGCAGCCACCTAGCGGAGAGGCAAACTGTAGCTGCTGAACACAGATGGCTGCTTAATTTATGTCAATTAAAGAAATCAATGTTTGTTTGGTTAATTTTCAAGTGACCGCTGAATAAATGGACAGAGGTGACCGCTTACACAAGTTTGACAGTAATACATAAACAAGTAATTCGATAAGCAAATAAAAAACAACTTTGCTTCAAGAAAGTTCACAATATTTCTCATAAATTTGACCACAATACCTAAAATAACCAATCTTCGAACTTAGACTAGATGTCATCAAGACAATATTCTGACAAAGTTTCATTATGCTTGGGTGAATATATATGGCCTATACAGCAACCACAATTTATTTCTAAAATTTAAACTAGTGACATGGTTTCGGACCCTACTTGACCCACATATTTCAACTCTACCTAGATATCATAAAAAACAAACATTATGACAAGGATTAAACCGACTCGGGTAAAAATTGCAGCCTGTAAAGTGTTGACAATATTTTGCTAAAATTTGACCTAGTGACCTATTTTTTTATCTAACAATATTCAAATGCTGACCAAGTTTTAAAACATGCTCAAGTTAAAAATAAAGCCTCTAAAGTTTCCACAATATCTTTCATAAATTAAGCCTATAGTGACCTAGTTTTTAGCCAAACATAATAAAAAAAAAAAACATTCTGAAAAAAAAGTATCACTCTGAAGTCAAACATGAAGCTTCTGGAACATTCACAATCATTTTATTAACGTTTTAATTTGCTAAAGTAAAATATATCAATTCTTTATAGTGTCCCGAGTTTCCTGGGTGAGTTACCATTACTTTTGACACCAGATAGTCAGTCGTAATGCTAAACTTGTAATGCAACACGATTAAAAGCGCCAAGTAGGGGAAAGCAATCACTACCATTTTGTGGCATTTTGTGTGACCCAGCCAGATATCGAACCCGCAATCTCCCGCACCGAGATGACATCTCTAACACAACACCACCGAGTTGGTTACAGGCATCTAACCCTTTTTCTCATACAACAAATCTACAGCAGACGACTTTGAAAACAAAACTATAAAAGATATCCACGTATGAAAGTGTATTTGAATAAAGTCAAAATAAAGTTGAAACTTTGTTTCAAAAGGAGAATTTGCTCATTGCTCATCAAAAGTCATCGTCTGCTGCAGATGCGTCCAAAATGGTCTATATGAGGGAAAGTGTTAAGCATATTTTGTTTTAAGATCAGAGAATGTAAGACAGTCCCCTTTAGCCTTCGCTTCACACTTATTATCAAATGAGTTGGCTCAAAATTATATTGACAAATAATGTGTGTAAATACCCATGCTAAATAAATACCCATGCTAAATAAATACCCATGCTTATTATAAGGACACCAGTCCTCCTTTTGGTAAACTTTGTATAATTATAAGCACTTCAGAAGTGAAAAGTAAAATATATTTATAAAACAACCTTTTATTTAGATACATTAATTCTTTTACTCTGTGCATTATTTATATATCATGTATGTAAGTATGTACATGTACATATTCATAAAGGGTACACCCCACTTGTATAGTTGACTAGTAAAAGATAACACATGAAATACTTGTGTTTACATGTAAAATTTAACAGTGTTTTTTTTTTCTAGCTGATATGATATATGTAATACTTTCCCATTTACAACAATTCTGGAGCAGATGACTTAAGTAATATCTTGGCAGAAACATCTTAACTTTCTAAAAACGAAAACATGTTTATTAAATAGAATTGGAAACATAGTTGCAAAAGGAGAACTTGCTCATTATGAGCAATTACTACTTTACCAGAAGGTTTTCAAAAGTCGTGTGCTGCAGAGTTAACAGAAAGTGTGTGTATGTGGGAAAGGGTTAAAGTCGTCTGACACAATATATAATCATATATACAGGCACATGATAACCAGGTTTTTCGCTCCAGCTGATATTATATTTTTTAAAGTCCTCTGGCCATCTAAAAACCCATATCCTGTTGGAAATGAAGGAATGTCTCACCTTATGGCCCGATCACAGTGGGCCGAATGCCATTCTGATTGCTTTCCGAATAGGAATTTGGGTGTTCGGGGAGCGAACGGATTATATTCGGGAAGCATTCGGTGTGTTCTAGGAGCATACTGGCTGTTCAGCTCCGGACGGATGCATACGGGACGGTATTCGGTAGCTACAACAATGTGCTGTGCATGTTCAAACTAATTTTCATCGACCTTCCGAATCATCCGGATGTGGCGTCCATGTGTATTCTGAAAGAATTCGGGAAGCATTCTAGGAGCATACGTTATGTACGGAAAACGTTCGGGAAACATGCGTCTAGTTCTTGGTGCATTCGGAAAGAAAGTTTCGAACAGCCAGTATGCCCCTAGAACACACCGAATGCTTCCCGAATATGATCCGTTCGCTCACCGAACACCCAAATTCCTATTCGGAAAGCAAACGGAATTGCATTCGGCCCAATGTGATCGCCCCGAAATGGATTTTTTCTAGAATGCACAATATGTTCCGTATACTTTCAGAATACCCCGAATGGACAAAGAATGCATGCGTAAAGAGTTATGTTAGCATTCGGAAAGCATACGGAAAGCGTTCGGAAAGAAATTATTTCGAAATCAACATGCGGGAAGCATTCGGTCTGTTCTAAAAGCATTCTGAAACCATACTGAAAACATTCGGAAAGCAAACGGAAAGCATTCGGTGATACATTGGATAAAATACATTCGGAGGGACATTCGGACAGTTTGAAAAATCACACAACTTTCGTATACGGAAAGCAAACGGAAGCTCATTCGGGCCAGTGGGATCGCCCCATTAAGTAGTTTCTTTTCTTTCAACAATGTACATTTCTTTTACTTTGTTGTTTGACATACAGTTCATGTCACTGTTCTACAAGTAATATTGTATATTATTTATCTTAACTCTCATTGTTTATACCCATTTTGAGCAATTGCTCCTATTCTTGCATTGTTTCTAAAGGTCGTCTGCTTAAGTCGCGTCAAAGGTGATCTGTATCCGGGAAAGGGTAAACGCTTTCACACATACAACTAACCCGAAGCAGACGACTTCGAAACCATATTGTAAAATATGCGAGAAATCAACATAAATAAGAGGTTAACTATTAAACAAAGTCGAAAACATTGTGACAAAAGGATAAATTGTTCATTATGAGCAATTTCACCTTTTGTAACAATGTTTTCAAAAGTCGTCTGCTGCAGAGGTGTCGGAAAGCGTCTGTATGAGGGAAAGAGTTAAATGATTAGGTTTCTTAAATCCATTCTATATATATCAAATTGAATACAAATCAATATACTCGTTCAAACATTGATAACACTGCAAGTTGACACTTCAATGTTTACAGCTATTAACCCGTTCCTTCAATAATCCATACACATGAAGCATGATAGCAAAATAAAATATTATACAAAAAGAATAAATTTATTCTTTTTTAAATTTGTTTTCAAAATTTAGAAATAACTAGTATCTATATACTTATAAACAAGAGAAAGTTGATGCAAGGCACAATGTCGCCGGAAAAGACTGCATTTATTTATTTTTTAACACACATGTATTCTTGACTTTTATTAGTCTAAACATACACATAATGTTCTCATAAGGACTAATTCCAGGATTTTGAAATTCCACATAGATCTACAAATTTCAGGATTTCTTTTGGTCAGGATTTTGGATGTTTTGTATTTGTCAATAAAACCACAACAACACTTGTTGGGCTTTAAATCTACATGCAATAAAAAGCTATTAAACCCTTTCCATGTCTGAAGCAACAATGAAAACCTATAAACGCTTAAAACATTGAGAAAACGGTTAAATTGCTGAAGACATGAACTTCCTCCTTTTTAATAATAATTATAATAAATATTTCACAGATGTTAAAATTTATCCTCATATGTTTAAAAAGTAGACCACACTTGAAACAACATATCAGCTAAATTGTTTATCTAAATCGTTGATGCATACAATATATGTTTGGCGCAAGAGAAATGCCAGTTAAGAGTCCCATTACTATTTAATCGGTGGCAAGTATGAAATTAATTGGGTGCGAAAGAGCAGATTTTTTTTATTTTTTTTCAAGCCAAATAAACATTAAATATCACATATATTTAATAATTTAAGTGTAATATTAGCTATCTATCTGTACTAAGGTGTTTGAGCATTCTTTCAAAATGTTGACCCTTGTGTCAAGATCGAGTCGTAGTTTCAGACATCGAAGAAAGTGAATAAAAAATAAGGCAAAGCTTTAGTGCATGTTTTATTCCACTGCATTCGAGAGAAAAAAAGCATTTCTATATTATCTTTCTTTCACCTACATTCGACCCATGCACTCGTTTCGTGACGTTTAAGAAATCAATTTGTCGTGCGACATTTTTTGTCTGCATAAACAAGTCACTTTTCTAAGTTTACATTTTACTTCCGGTTACTTCCTTTACATTTTGGCAATATGAAACTAGGTCACTTACTGAGGAAAAGGCGTTTCGACGTTCACGACAGGCTTATATTTGAGACATATTTTCACAAAATATTTCTTATTTTTGTTTCTGTTACCAGTTTATGTTGATACTTATCTATTAAAAGGAGAATTCGACGTAATTTTCATATCGATTGTCTACTGCAAGCAGGTGCGCGTACGTAAACAAATTAGACTGTGCGACGTAAAGGTTTGTAGTTATCGCCTTTTGATTACATAGTTTATGAAAATAAAGTATTTCAGTCTAGCTAAAAGGGACTGTTTTGTCTTCGTAAATAAAACACAAAAACGTAAATGCCAGTCAAAATAAATGAATGTATATTGTTTTATAGCGCATCGACAGCTAAGGTCATTTAGCGCGCATTTAAATTTTATTACTCATGTTCCCTGGGTGAACACACCAGTACTAGGCTAGACAATTTGCCTTGCCCAAGGGCACTCCACCATGACCGAATTGCCGCGACTGGGGATCGAACCCGGGACACCCGGTTTCGAAATCCCCGACACTAACCACCCGACCACAGCGGTTTCCTAGTCAAAATAAAGAAACTGCACATACTTAAAACATAATATTTATTTCATTTTAGATGTGTCATAACTTAGTGTTTTTAAACAAACGTAATTGTAATATATTCAAGATATTTAAGAAAAAGAAAATCTAATAATAACCCCCCTCCCATGTCATTTCCGAAAACCTATTGAAAATAGAAGTCGCGGGCTTCTGCCTGGCGACTAATTAAGATGCCTTATTTTCTATTTAAAAAATATGGTAACATATTTTGGAATTTGGAAAAGTCAATTTGGCAAATGAGGGACTGTGTTAAAGTCTAATCTTCTAATTCTATGGAAGTTGACAGACTGTTTTTGCCAATACAGATTTAAACTTGTTTAGTATAAGTTTTTATTCTTATAGAAAATTATTCGACCCACGCTGATAAAAGTTTGGCTTATTCGGAATAAAAAATATGGTAACATATTTTGGAATTTGGAAAAGTCAATTTGGCAAATGAGGGACTGTGTTAAAGTCTACTCTTCTAATTCTATGGAAGTTGACAGACTGTTTTTGCCAATACAGATTTAAACTTGTTTAGTATAAGTTTTTATTCTTATAGAAAATTATTCGACCCACGCTGATAAAAGTTTGGCTTATTCGATTTGAATTCCAGGTTTTTTGTGTATGCTTGTGACGAATTGTAAACATGTCCAACTGTCTCGTTCTTTATATACTATAATGGATTAGTTGAATTAAAATGTAAAGTTATTCAGAGTTGAAATATTTATGGTTTGGAGTGAAGCTATTTTATATAAATAGTGTGCTTTTTTTTAATACTGCTTTGCAGTAGAGATTGATCAAAAATAACAAGTTCTCCTTTTCCCACAATTGCAACTTTATATCAAAATGATTCTGTACTTCCAATTTTACACTGATTTCCTAAACCATTTATAAAGCAGACGACTCTAAAATCTTGAAAATTGTTCATCATGCCTTATAGCATTAACGCGATTAACATGTGATGGATAAAGTAACCGTTTCCCACATATAAATCATCTGCAGTAAACGACTCTTAAAACAGCTGGTGTAAAAGTCCTATTTGAAATACAATTTTCCTTTCGCAACAATGTTTTAAAATGCTGCAGATGCTTCATAATGCAATTCGCTTATGGAAAAGGCTAAAGCAAAGCTCATGTGATTACAAAAGTTAAAGCATATTTAGAAACTTCCTTGTTGAACCATGGTCCATAACCCTTTCTTATCTGCATATGATTGTTTACAGATCTGCAGCACAAGGCATTTGAAAACATTGTGGCAAAAGAAGAAATTGCTCACCATAAACAATTTCCCCTTTTGTCACAATGGTTTCAACTCTATTCCATAATTTCACTTTCACTAAGAGAAATTGTCCATGATTTGACATACAGTAGACGTCTAAATAATTCATCTACTGCAGATGTGTTGTATGTGGGAAAGACAAATTGTTTATCATATTGATACTGGACTGTTATAGATAACAACAGTTTAACATGTACATGCGCAATATAGGATGTTCGCGTTCATGTATACAGTAATTACATCTTCAATAGAAAAACAGTATCGCACAACACTAACACAATGTAAAATGAAAACTAAAACACTTCTCCCTTACCAACATAACATTTGAAGCTGATCAATTAAATCATATCTATGCGGAGATAGGGTGAACTTTCATCCAACATTTGTGGTAAAACAAAGAAATTGTTTATAAGAAGCAAATTCTCATTTTGACACGCTGTTTTCAAAAGTCATATGTTTATACAGATTTGCTGAAAAGCATTTGCATATGAGAAAGAGTAAAAAGAGTTACATGTTTTAAGATACATGTAAGGGAATAAAAAATAAAATAATTTCTCTATCTTTCAAATATATTTTAATCAGCTTCTCTTGTATTCACGTTCTATTCTCATATTCCTATAATTGGAAATAGTTTTAAAAAAAGAGAGCCATGTCTTGGTGCTCTTAACTCACCAACCTACTTATCATAAGAACATTCCAACGTACAGACACCTTTTATAGTACTGAGATTAGAATATGGAAACACTCTCTATAAATGAAAGTATAATTAGAATACAGTTGAAGGCGTTGTGGCAAAAGGAAAAAATGCTCATCGTGAGCATTTTTCTATTTGTCAGAAAAGGGTTAACACAATCTTGATAAGGTTAAAGTGTCCTCATTAAGCTTGTTGCCATGTTTTTATTTTATTTTACCAATCAAGTCATATTTGAGGAATATTTACGAGTTTAACTAAAGTGAACATGCCTGAGAATTTTAACATATGATTGAGTCAGTGGCTCCTGAGGGAAATAGTTTGTGAATAATACTTTTATATTTTGTAACAAACTACTGTTGTTATACCCATAAACACACGTGTAAACCTCTTCACTGATACACATATCTTTAGTACCCTGCAGTACAGAAATATTGACCTTTTCCCATTCAGATGCATTTTGACACAGCTGAAGCAGACGAATTATAAAAAACATTTATTGTCTGGTTGTCATAAAGTGTAGACCCTTATCGGGTAAAACTGTGGTGGAGCTGTTAGTTGAAATAGGTCCTGTCATAGTTGCCTGTACAGGTACATGAAACTAAGGGCGAGCTCGGGTATCAATTACATGTACACGAATGTAGAACCAAAGGTTAAACTACTGCTAAAGTAATATCGACCGTAATGTTATCGTATGAGAAAACTCGGGGAATCCCAAAAACATACCGTGTAACTATAAATAGACTCCCAACCGTAATATACATTTTTTCCATTAATAGGAATTCGGACGCCTGTAGTAGACCCATCACAGGCTTGGTACCAGTAAACAATGATTTACGAAAATAAATTACAATACATCTATTGATTGATTGATTGATTGGGGTTTAACGCCGTTTTTAACAATTTCTCAGTTATATCAAGGCGGCCAGTTCACCTACTCATGCATTTCCTGGTTTTCTCACACCACTACTCCACACAACAATCTTCCCAAGCAACTGGCTGCTTTCCCACATAGACTTAGCCCATTGGTGGAAGACGAATGACGCATGTCTCATTGACTTTTGTCAATCGTCGGAAAGAAAGTTGGCCGAGCCGGGATTCAATACATCTATAGTAGAGTACGAAATGAAAAATGATCAATCGACAATTTTTTTCTCTTTTCAACAAATTTAGTGGAGTCAATATAGCTGTACGTGATATAAAAAAAAACCATTATTCTACCAAAACACGTAAGGTTTATCACTATAAAAAGGTAATTGAATAAAAAGAAAGTTTCTGTGTAACCTGTTATCAATAGGCCTGTCGACATTTGTCAATACTTTGGCTTTATCTACAAAACTTTGATCTAAATTTAGAAAAGAGCGTCACGGATATTACGGAGTGCAAAGTGAAGTCTTATATTTGCATATAAATATTGTGTTGATTGGTGAAGGACACATTCATAACAACAATGGAGGATAAGCTTTACCAAAATTACGTGTCGTGTTACAGGGGTCTTTCGTACGTCGGGAAGGCGTTGCTACCGTACACGGAAGTTGTTCTCAATAAAGTGTTCCAGGAGGCTTATAAGCACCTAGCTGGACTACCTCCGTGTACGACTCGATGTAGTGAGACGTATGGAAATAGGACAAAACAGTAAGTATATGTCAGGGTCATGTAAAAGTGTATTGTTTCCGAGCTTTATTGTTGAAAATGAGGTAAAACCGTAATAAATCAATCAACAACAACACAAATATTACCGTCAATCTATTTCCAGTGTTGTCTGCTTTGAAATAATCGTTCGAAGGAGTTGTACTACATAAATATATTAGGAGTTTAATGTTGATACAGTGCTATATAATGTATGCTCGAACGATTTAAAACTTAAGATTTGGGAGAATTCTTAATCGCAATTAGGCAATAGTCAACATTTTCCGGTATTTGTCAAAAGAAAACTTAGTATACATAACACAAATAATTATCATGACATCAGGCTCATATTTGAAATTAGCCTAGATATCACAAGTAGAAACATTCTGACAATGACAATTAGTCAGACAAATTTTCAACATGACATTAAAAACTAAGACACACCTTCTGACAACGTTTCACAATGCGTTCTCTAGAGTGTTAACAAGATATATCTCAAATTTGGCCTAGTGACCTATATTTTTACCGGACACGACCTATATTCGAACAGAACTTAAATATCATCATGAAAATTAGTCAGACAAGATTACAACATGCTCAACTTAATCAAAGCACTGAAAGTACTCGTGAACGGTTGGGGTGGTATGCGTACATTAATGTCAGACAGGCGGTTGAATGTGTTTGTACACAAAAGGTCGCCAGAACAAATCAAATGAACACTTTCTTAACGGTTTGTAGTCACACCGAATCGTCAGGAAATTTGGTCAGAGTGTGTGTATATATCACCTGTCATTAAAAACAAGATCAACAGATAAGTTCCAAGGAAAACCTTATTGATACTACAGAAGTCACAGAAGTCACATTTTAATGTAATTGTTTATCTTGTCATGATCAAACAGAATGTTTGAGCTTACCATTGCATTGAAGTCAGCTATAATCACAAGTATGTATCAAGTGAGCTATAAAAGGCCATATCGCCCAGCTTGTTCAATATTTGAGTGAAATATGCCATTGTTCACTATTCCTTTACTAGAAATATGCTTGTCCACCTATACCTGAAGTTATCATGGCAACATTCTTGTTTTAATACATCGATTTGGATCAAATGGTATAAATATATCTCTATATTGTTGTATTTCAGCTCAACCGAGCACGAAATGAGAGTTGAGTTATTTTGTGAATTGAACTCTATGTAGAACTTTGGTTGCTGCGGCATTAAAAAGGGTAAAATTATAAGACATTTTAAAATCTACTTGTCCGAATCATATGTGCCGATTTTAATAATGTTCCTTGAATGTCTCCCTACTAAAGTTGTTAAAATTATACGGATCAATTGAAAAACATTGACGCCAGGAGTCAGAGCTTGTTTTCCTTACGTGTGTATAGTAAGAATTTAAACAAGCTTCTCGACCGATTTGCTGATACTAAGCTCCAGCCCGACTGATATTGAAGGCTCTTGCCAGGCTGATACTGAAGGCTATGGCAAGGATGATACCGAAGGCTCTGGCCGGGAATATACTGAAGACTCTGACCTGAATTTACGTATACCAACAGAACCGACCACCAGTACTTTTACTCCTTTGACCCAAAATTACATTCTGTGCTTTGATGACATCATCCGTTTGGCGTGAAAATTACCCCGCTTAGAACTATTCATTTCGGTGGAGCTGCCTGTGTTGAAAGGAACGTAGTAAAAACGTTTATTAATTAAAAATGGTACCTCAAGAGTGTTCACAAGATTTCCATTCAATTTGACCTAGTTACCTAGGTTTTATCTAACATGACCCTTATTTGCCTAGATATCATCAATACCAACATACTGACAAAGTTACAAAACAAGTGGGCTACAGTAGCTCTTATCTTATTTTGCAGTCAGGTACGCAAACACTAGTGTTAACAAAATTTCCCTTCATTTTGACATTGTCATAATTTATCAACCGACAGCAGTCTCTAGAGGGTTAATACAATATTTCTCAAATTTGGCCTATTGACCAATTTTTTAAACGGACATGACCTATATTCGAACTTTGTCTAGACATCATCAAGACAATTATTCTTACAAAACATGGTTTAGTTCTCGTTAATCCAGAGGGTTAACGAGAGTGTCGGTTCCTGCTTAGATTAACTGGGATGGGGGATTACTACGAAGTAGGGATGTGAACGAATACTGAAAACGATATTCGAATATTCGTTTTACTTATTCGAATATATTCGAATATTCGTCTTTCGAGATAAAAATCGGTATCCGATTTCAGGTTCATCCGAATACTGGTACTTTCCATTTCCTTTTTCAATTAATGGCGATTTTCCAAGTATAAGTATAAGCTATTGTTTACGTATATATTGAATGTTTTCAACTGTACTTACACTCTCTTTTTCTCAACAGATTTATTTAAATTTCAAGTTGATGCAAATCAAGAAAAAAATGCCCTCGAAACGATAAGCCGAATCGTAACGTTTTCTGAGCCGTATATTCAATCAGGCCTCGCTTGTTTACCGAATTTAATATTTAACCGAATAAAAAAATTAACGAAATCATTATATCTTATTCATACAAAGTGCATATGGAGTTGGGTGAATTTTTTTTTCTTTTAGCGATTTCGTCTAGTCAATTTAACCGCGTGTTGGAAGATAAAAAATGGCGGACGATTCAATTATCTCGCTCATGTGAATTTGATTTTAAAGAGGTAAAGAGGAAAGCTTCATATTTTTGAGACGTAATGCAACGTTAAATATGATTCATTCAATTGTTGCAATAGCTTTCTATGTTGTTAACATCGACTATGTTTTAGTTAAGCTGGGAGGGTTTTACGGAACTTGACTTTCACTGTCACCGTTTACACATGTGTGTTGATTAAAAAATATCGAACAAACCGGTCGTCAAGGTGATGTCTGGTTTCAAACGATAAGTACTCAAGTACATGTAACGGTGACGATTATCGATTTTATAATTGATACTTAATGTTTGACATATGTTGTAAAAACACAACAAACGACACATACCCACTCTTTATCACTTCAGCCTTAATCATGATTAGCTCAAACTCAAATTTTACTAATAGTTTTTGGTCAATTTTTTTTTATTTCTCAGAAAAAGTCGAAAACAGTATTCGAATATTCGTCCGTTATTCGAATAATCCAATATTCGTTCCCATCCCTACTACGAAGCAATATAAAAAAAATACAAAACTTCAAAGGCTAGATTGCAGAAGTATCTTAGTTCATGAATATTACGACTTTGAATCTGCCTGTCAGGTCTTTATATTCCAAAGGTTTGTCGATGTTAATAAAAACAAACTATTTCCGCCGCCAATCCTGCGGCATCAACTACTTATGGCCACTATGTTCATGCAGTCTTCATTACATTTGTTCAGAACGTCTATCTTGGTGAAATCTCGGGCTTTTACCTTCGTGAAGTTCATTCTTTATTCCTTATTCAAATGTGAAGTTGGTTACATGTTCTTTGTTCCTCATTCCCTATTCATATATGAAGTTAGATACTTAGTCATTGTTCCTTATTCAAATGAGAAGTTGGTTACTTGTTCCTTGTTCCTTATTCATTACTTATTCAGATTTGAACTTAGATACTGCGTATGTTGGTGTTGCCAACAATAAATGTGATGTTGTTGGTGTTGTAGATGCTGACAGACACTTATTGGTACATATTAAATCGCCTGTTACTAATTTAAGAAACCTGTTACTAATTCGGCCGTTTTCAAGGAAAAAAACCTTTGCTTTCTAAAACATCATTGAAACTACATATGTTGATGTTGTTGTAGATGCTTACAGGAACCCATTGGTACATTTTAAATCACCTGTTACTTATTCAAAAACCTGTTACTTATTTGACCGTGTTCATGAAAAGAAGTCTTCGCTCTCCCAAATATCATTCAAATTGTATATGTTAATGTTGCCAACACAACATGGGATGATATCGTCCCTTGATTGCCATAAGATGCTATCAGCAGTTTTTATAGTTTTGAGAAAATCAACACTTGTGTTAAAAATCAGGTTGTATTCAGATTACAATGATATTTGGTACAATGATAGTACATGTATGTGGTTATGACAATACATATATAAAGAATATTAACCTTAAGTTAAAGTGTTTTAACCATATTTGGCAATATTTGGGGATAGCACCGTCTGGCTGCCGACTTTTCTACAATAATTTGTTAAAAATGTTACTGCCAAAAGCAGCTAACAGCATGACAAAAAACAGTATTATGAAAGAAAAAAAGTCAAATATTGGCTAATTATTTACAATGTCTATGTTAGCACTTTTTAACAAACAACATTTAAACAATCAAATGATTAATTTGTTATCTATACATCAATAGCAGATTCAGAGTCATCTACAATATCCAGACATGGCAATTTGTCTCTGACATTGTGGTTTGTTGGTAATTTTTGGTAATATGGCCAGTACATCTTTGGTATAATATGACTCTTACACAAATCCAACACTGTTCTTTCTTTACATGTCTGTTTCTTGGCCTGTTCTATTGCCGAATGCATCGACTCACATTCCATCTGAGAATGGCCCGATTCCAAAAACTTTTTTTCAATGGTTTGAATGTGTTGATGTACAGAAACTTTGTGTACAGGTAATGTCTAGTTACTTTCTTATGGTGGTTATGTTAAGTTACCTTTTAATGTTCGTTATGTTCAGTCACTTTCTGGTGGTTATGTTAAGTCACCTTCTAATGGCGGTTATGTTCAGTCAATTTCTAATGCTTGTTATGTTTAGTAACTTTCTATTATTGGTTATGTTTAATCACCTTCTAATGTTGGTTATGTTAAGTCACTTTCTAATGGTGGCTATGTGAAGTCACATTATAATAGTTGTTATGTTTAGTTTCTTTCTAATGCGTGTTATTTTTAGTTACCTTCTAATGGTGGCTATGTTTTGTCACATTATAATGGTGGATATGTTTCGTCACTCTCTAATATTGGATATCTTTAGTCACTTTCTGATGGTGATTATGTTAAGTCACTTTTTCACGGTGGTTATGTTCATTCACTCTCAAATGGTGGTTATCTTCAGACTTTTATGCATCGTGGTTATGTTTAGTCACTTTCTGATGGTGGTTATATTTAGTCAATCTAATGAAGCTTATGTTTCGTCACTTTCTAATCGTGGTTATATTTAGTAAATCTTATGGTGGTTATTTTTAGTCATTTTCAAGTGGTGGGTATCTTCAGTCTTTTTTGCATCGTCGTTATGTTTGTTCACTTTCAAGTGGTGGTTATCTTCAGTCTGTTTCGAATAGTGGTTATGTTTTGTCACTTTCTAATAGTGGTTATATTAGTTCAATCTAATGGTGGGAATGTTTTGTCACGTTCAAGTGGTGGGTATCTTCTGTCCTTTTTGCATCGTGGTTACATGTAGTCAATCTGACGGTGGGTATGATCAAATTCTCCTCGATAAGCAGTTACACATTTGCTTCCATACCATCACCAAGATGATCGATTTACGGCCATCTTGGACCTCTTGCTTAAACCTTGTTCATCATGAATTCATTTCTTAATTTTCTGAAGCTGCGTGTTAAGTAGTTCTATTGACTTTATTATATTTCGTTCCTAATACGAATTCCAAATATATAATGGTCATGCGAAAAGCACGAATTGAAAAATTGTAATCGTCCAGTCAATCACTTTCATAATCGATATATATGGCCATAGTTTGCTCTCTAATCTTTGGTTTACAAACACTTTACGTCTTTCGTAAATAGGTAGCACCTATAAATATATTAACTTTTAATACAGAAACAAAGACAAAACATACACATTTGTATGTGTTAAATAACAATTATGAATGTCATGTGGATGACGTCAGTCTAACACACTTTGAATGACGTCACATTCTATTTCGATTGTGTTGTCTCATATTTCAATGACCTCACATAACCATATTTGGTAAAGTATTTGTCTTACGAACTTTCTTCGTCGTGTTGCATTTACACGAGACATTTGACTTAAACGTTTGAAAGTGCATGTATATGGATCTAATAAGATCTTGGTCTTTTTCTCAAAAATTAGATTCATATACTGAAAACAAGGATATTTAATCCAATATCTATTGTTCACAACGTAATACGTTGTGTGCACAGTGTGTTGTCTCTTATCTGATAACATCCTTCTATCTTGAAGTAAAATAATCAATGTCCCACTAGATATGTCCGTTGCTTAACAGCTGTTACATGAAATAATTCATGTCATTGATTCATTTACATGATATATCTAATTACTACATTTAGTAACCAAAAGCAGTTTATTTAACTTTTATGGCGGACAATTCAATGTGCCAAGAAAGACGATCCTTCATTTATTCAACATTAATCTGACCCATTCAGATTTGTTGATACACAGTAATATATACTATCAAATTTTCAAGTTTTATTTACTCTCCTCACATTTACATGTGTTTAGAGGATTATATATATAGTACATATCAATTCAATATACAATACAATGCAGAACCAGGTTGCACAGCCAAGGTATTTTGACATAAGAAACATGAGTGATTAATAATATAGGCATGGCTAAACGTTTAGTGGAAAAAATGAAGAAAGATAAGTAGTGTAATGGTAATGATATCATATATACTGGCTACAGGTCGTAGCCAGGTGGATTTTTGAGTATCAAAACGTTTACGTGATATTTTTTTGTGAACGTTAAGTAAGTAAGCGTTTTTGAAGTGTGGGCATATTAATAAATAGTGGAATTCATCTCCTTTATGTATCGCCTACTAAAATTACACAAATTATTTGACAATTGTGCTCAGGAGTTAAGGGTTGTTGTTAATCAAGCCAACAGTAGTTGAAGAAGCAAATTCCAGGACGTCTGTTATTGTTGGAGCATTGCGTAATCACATTTTCTAACAATACACTAACCCCAAACCCTTAATTCCCAACAATATAACAATTATACAATTAGTATTGATCAGCAAAAGTGTTCTGTTTATCTTGTCGTTTGATTTTGTTGGTTGTTTTTATTTCCGGTGTTGTGGTGGTTTTTTGTGGTCGTTTTGTCTTAACCATTTCTCACATACAACAACTCTACTGTAGATGAAAACATTTAAATTCTAAACAGAAATATTGAAAATAACTATTCAACCAGTGAGAATGAGTAATCGAATAGAGTTGGAAACATTGTGGCAAAAGGAGCATGTTTTCCTTTAGCCAAAATGTTTTCGGAAGGCGTATGATACAGAGGCGTTAGAAAGCGTCTGGATGTGGGGACATAAACATCTGAATGCTTTTAATATATTAAATAAATCTAGGGAATCCCTTATTTAAGTAAGTTTACCCTTTCCCATATGAATACGCAATTTGACAAATTTGTAGCAGACGATAATAAGAAAACAATGTAATCATGATGACACATTTCGCCTTTCAACAACTTGTTTGTCAACCACTACTTACCTATATTTATTGAGATGCAAATATTATTTTAAAAGTTGTCTGCAGCAAGTTTGTTGTTGGGAAGGTGTTTTGACAAAAGATGGACAATTTAAGTATTTAAAAATAAAATGAAACTTAAAATATCAATATTGATTACTCAGAATATATACATAAACTATATTTATATTAACATAAAACACAATTTTGAACTGTAATATTTACACTGTGCTCTCAATTAAAATTTATATTCAGCCATATATTTATCTCTCTTATCTGTTTAAGGAACTCCTAATAAACGATCTCATGGGGTGAACCATCTCATGGTGATCATAATCGTTCCAAAGTCTCATTCTTTAAATAGATATTTTCAACTAGAAAAAAACAAAGAGGTTGTGTACGTAACAGGGGATTGCATATGAGACAAGAAGTCTCTGTCATCATTAACAACAACACTATTCCAATTGTTGTTGACAACATCACAGTGTTGCTGTTCGATCAGCTTTGTGGAACAAATAATTCTGATGTTGAAACCCGCTTATAATTAACGAATAAGTAACGAATGATTTATAAAGTTTCAAGAGGTATCTGTCAGTATCTGCAATCACTATCACCTTCTGCAGTTAAAACGTTTTCTTGTGTGAAAACAAACGATTCCCCGACAAAATAAAAGTTTTTGAATAAGTAACAGGTGATTTTAAATGGACCAAAATATCTCTGTCAGCATTTACAACAGCATCAACATTGTGATTTTCAACATCCACATATGCAGTTTGAATAATGTTTTGGATAGCAAAGGCTTCTCTCTGAAAACGGCCGAATACGTAACAGGTGATGTAATATGTACCAATATGTCTATGTCAGCATCTACAACACCGACAACATCACATGTGTTGTTGGCAACAACAACATACGCAGTACCTTAGTTCAAATCTGAAAACGAAATAAATAAGGAACAAGTAACCATCTTCACATTTGAATAAGGAACAAGGAATATATAGCCAACTTCATATTTGAATAAGGAATGAACTTCATTGGGGTGTCACCATTTTCAATTAAGAAAACGTTTGTGAAGATCCTAGAGCTAATATCTTCTTATTCAAGAATAACGAAACTTTGTCTGGATGTTTGATTTTATGATAGTTAGGCGAAGTCTGAATATAGGTCCTGTCAGGTCAAAAACATGGTCACTTGAGTAAATTTAAGAAAATAATAAACGTCTGGAAACTGCATTGTTGAAATAGGGCATAACTTTATTTTGATGTTAATATTTAGGCAATGAAACCAAATTCAAGAAAAGTTGTCTCTTAAAGCTGGATGTTTACTCAAGAATGATGAAACTGTATCAAAACCTTTGTCTTGATGATACCTAAGCTATAAATACACATAGGCAATGTTGGGTTAAAAACAAAGTCAATTTACCAATTTATATCGTGTTGACTATTTAGTTGACTTGATCATGTTGAGACTTGGTCAGAAAGTTTTTCACGATGATATACAATCTAATTAAAAATATGGAAATACCAAAATACTTCGCTCTCAAAACGAACATGGGCGAGTGTTTCGATTGTTTGGTAACCAGTGACAGTAGAACCGAGTGTTTGTTGTAGCATTCGATTTCATTGGACAAAGCCGTTTAAACACAAATGCCAGTTGTGGTTTTCATGATCCAGTGGGCTTATGGGAATGAGGTGAAAGGCACTATCTATATCTGTTTTGGCCGTGACTGTCCCTTGACCACAAAGAACCAACTGAGATACTGCATCGTCAATGGAAGATGAAAAGATTGTATCAATAAAGTCGTTAACAGACTGGCCTTTTGGATAGCTAAGATGGTGTATAAGTCTGTACTGCCCTGGTAACTGAAGAAACCGGTTTTAAATCTGTAAATAAAAGGCAGAACCCTGCCGTTATATGCAATACATGAAAAGCAGAACCCTGCTAAAACGCGTATGAAAAGCAAAACCATGTACAAAATACAACATATTGCCTGCCGTTGCAGACCCTGCATGCAGCATGAAGCAGCAGAACCCTTCCACGAACTGTATATAAAGGCTTAACCCAGCCTTACAATTGCAGACCCTGCAAAAATATTAAAGCAGAACCCTGCAAAATGTTTAAAGCAGAACCCTGCTTAATGAATGGTAAATTTGATATATATATATATATATATATATATATATATAATAAAGAATATGTTGTTGAGATCAGGCAACTATTTAATTGGAACACCATCGAAATGAAGAGGAGCAACTAATCAAACCAGAATAAAATTTGTGTACAAACAATTTGTAATCTTTGCTAGCTCAATTCATGGTAAGCCATTACGTTACACAACCTCATACAAGTGTCATGAGATGTTAATTTTTGAAGTATGTAACGACTTGTGCAATTTCCAAGTTGAAAATCATTAGTTTGGATATATATGTTAAAAGTCACATTGGAACATGATATTCTAATAAATAATACATATCTTGATTTAGAATGAGTTGTTCATCACAGCAATCACGGCTGCTATGATATTCGTCAAATGTGTACCATCCCTGGCGAAGACTCTGCTTTGCGACCGTGGATCAAAAACATGTGAAGCGCCACAATCTAGACTGCGTCGGGTATCTGGCTTCCAGGAACCGAGATATCAGTTGATTCGTGGTGTCAACTCTGGAGTTAAACCATCTGAGATCGACCGGATATCGTGTAAAAACGATTGGCGCTAGGTGAAGAATCTGACCGACAATATCATATTGTTTTTACCACTAAACTAACAATGTCACAAGGCACATCCGAAGAAGTGTTAAAATCTGAAAATATGTCATTTGGCCTAATCATAAGCACTAAAATATCAGGAGCAAAATCTTCGATCACATCTAAATGTTTGCACCTGGAAATTCTGAATACTGCACAAGCACTGATTGTCGTATACCTAGAACATAGCGTAGGTTAATAGAGTCGAAATAAATCGCTTGAGGCGATGCACAATTTTGTTTTGTTTGTTTGGAGTTTAACGCAGATTTCAACAGCTTTGGTCATATCACGGCGGTCAGTGCACCTACCCATGTTTTCCTGGCTTTCCCACACCAGTACTTACACAACATTCTTTCGAAGCCACTGACTACTTTCTCACATATATCAGAGGTGAGAGGCAATGGAAAACATCGCCCGAAAGAATGTCGCCGCAACCGGGTATCGAACGAGGCGATGCACAAAAGAGAGTCCATAAATTAAATCTTCAGAGGCGCCATTTCTTATTTCTTGAATTTAAGACAGCCTTCCAGGAATGTTCGAAAAACACAAATTACGATGAAGGAATTCATATGCCAAACTAAATACGTACTGTAACGTTGACGTTCACTTATGTTGCATACATTGATGGTAAAATCCAATCATAAAAGTGACAATAAACGGCATAAATTAGATGAAATAGTATATATAACAGAATTCTTTCTTCACAACGTAATTAGTTTTAAACAGAGGCAGTCTGCTCTCTGAGGAAGGAGGCATATGATTGGCTGCTCTGGCCACCCCGACGCAGCCTCTATTATTAGACAAGAACAGAGGTCAGCGACTGGCTGACACTCGTAATATTACGCAATCCTTGAAAATGAAGGGAGCGTGTTCCATCAGTTGACTTGCAGGTGGCCAGAACAACCATCTCTTCCCCCACTAAGTGGGGAGTAACCGCTCCAGATAAAAAGGGTCACCAATTCCATAAATACTTTTATGTAGTCATAAAATCTATATACATGTTTATTAATTTACATATATTTCATTTCATTTGCAGTTGGTGTATAACTTGCAAGCAATGGAAAAACATGTTACAGAATAAAATTAGCCGGGGTGAGACAATTCAATGGCAGAGAACCAAATCATGGATGTGGCCAAAATCAAAGGATAACATCAAAGAAGTTTTTATGCCGTCTTGGTATGACGTTGACATTGACCTGCGTGACATCTCGACTGTCTCTTTGGTTTGGAAGAAATGCAAGGCGTTTAGCGTAAATAGAATCATTTATGACAGAGTGTGTCAATTAAGGAACGCATATGTCGCTCACAATCCAGATTTAGAAGTTTCTTATTTAGATAAGTTGAAGTTGTTTGATGCTTTAAAGGAACTTATAAATGATCCCGATGTGAAAGAAAACATTGACTATTTGGAATGCTACAATGGTCTCCTTCAGATGGAAAATCCTGAGGATAAGTTCATGGTCATGTTGAAGTCAATATTTGATAAAATTGAAAAAGATGCAACTGACGATAATGAACGTACGAAGTTACTTATGGAAAGTGTTGACAAAAGTGATCAAAATCATGCCACGTTTAAACAACACGTGGAACAGAAGATAAATCATCGTCAAGGAGGCATTGCAATTTCATTTACCAATGTATTACTTTTAGTAATTATTTATTGGAATATTCTAACCATTATACATAATGTAAGGTCTACAATACCATGGAACCTACTGTCAAATGGAAGACAATATTGGGGCGAGACATCCATAGAATCAGGTTGGCAAAACATTATATTAAATAATAAAAATATAACAGCAATTTCATCCAATCGAATATATCATGATGTCTTTTATCAATGGGGATAGTATACATTTTCTAAAGTTTTTACTTTAGAGTGATATACCGGATCTTATACCACGATTTTGAGTTCAGATGTGCAGTAATTAATCACGAAGGCCGAAAGGCCTGAGTGATACATTACAAAACACCTGATAGATAAGATCCGGTATATCACTCAAACGCGAAATATATTTTCATTCTAATACGTTATAACTAAAAGGGATACAACTGAGGGGGGAACTGTGTAGTGTTCTGAAATGATGTAAACATGTTTACGCTGATTATGCTGTTGGAGATGGTTCCAGAGAACATGTTAATAACTGCTTTGTGCTCTAGAAAATTCATTAAGAAAGGTTTTATGAGAAATACGCAGGAAGGAATTTCAACCACCAAAAATAGTTTCGGAAGTTTAGAGTGATTTACTGTATGGTATATCACGCTCAAATCCCTCTTTGCATATATAAGAGAAATTGTCAATAGTGTTAGAATGATAATTGCTGTTGTGCATCGTTTACAGTATTAAATTGGTGCTACAATTTATATTTCATTTTATTTATTTTATTCTTAGTTACTGTTTTTTTAAAAATGTGATTGGCCTTTCTTTTTTTATAAATTCTAAATAATATTGTTTTTGCTACTTTCACAAATGGAATTGTTTTAGTCTTTTAAGCAATGCAAACAATAACGTTCCCGATGCGATATGATTTAAGTTTGAAGGCGCTATGACCTATGGAACCTGGCGAAACACGAATTGTTTGAAAATCACGTCGAATAATGAAATTAATGTAAATATCTTGCCGTTAAGGATTATTTAAACATTATAAACGACCAGCCAATGAGCAAACAATTCAAACTCAACAGTTTATGGTATATGCATACTAATTATTATCCAGGGACGTATGCACACCGTGACTCATATTTTCCATATACTGTATCTGTAGCTTTTCTAGTTATTAGTTGTATGTTCCGTTTATATTATCTAATGAATTCTTTCTTTCAGGCTGTGTCTCAGAGACATTCACTTATCCTTTTCCTCAGGATTTACTACTATTACCATATATTGCTGACCATAAACCGTTGATTGGAAGAGAGTGGCTATTCCAAGAAATAGAACAGTATACATTGCAATCAAATGATAGCAAACGAGGTTTAGTGATAGTTGCTGAAATGGGATACGGAAAGACTGCCATTGTATCACACATGCTTTGCTCAAACAAAGACGATACCAGAGCGTGGTACCTGAGGCAACATATTACTGCATTTCACATCTGCAAATTCGATGTCTCGAGTACTAGACGGCCTGGGCGATTTATACGCCGACTTGTAGGATTCTTTTCAAAACACAGTGTAGAGTTCGGCACAATTATGTCGTTTCTTGAAGAAAGTTCTCTCATATTTGACAATGAGAAATGCAACAAGGAACCCGAAGCCTGTTTCGACCAAGGAATTATATTTCCATTAAAGAAAGTGAAAGCAGAAAGGCCATGGCTCATTGTTATAGATGCACTAGATGAATGCTACGAACATGATACAAATAAAAACCATATATCAGACCTGCTGAAAGGTCGCCTCAAACGATTTCCTTCATGGGTACGCTTCTTAATATTGTCACGAAATACACAAGACATTAACGCGTTAAAACACGTGACAGTGTTACATCTAAATGCAAACGATCCACGGAATTTTAAAGACATGGAGGATTATTTGGACTCACATAAATCATTTACCGAACGTGTGCATGATATTTTAGGCAAGAAGTCAAAATCAGAACTATTAAAAGCCATTATAAAGGAAAGTGAAGGTAACTTTTTATTCATTACATATTCTCTAGAAGAATTAGTAAACCGTTATCTCGGAGCTAAGGTTAGTATTTCATTGAAACTTACTGACTTCTATGAGAGTAACTTTGAAAGACAATTTCAGACAGAAACAGATTTTGAGATGGCAAAATCGATTTTACAAGTAGTATGTGCCTCTCTTAACCCGTTAAGAAAATCAGATATAAAAATGGTTTTACATGCGAATGACTTTACAGACGGAAAGTTGATAGACTTAAGTTTAGATAAACTTACGTTTTTCTTAAGGATAAACAGCGATGTTACATTTATACATCAGTCAATACACGATTGGTTAATAAGTACGGACAATGAAATATATCATATCCTCCCGGCAAAGGGTCATGTGTATCTGTCACATTATCTAATGAAAAAGGCAAAAGCAAATCATTCTTTGGATTTAGTAGAAATGGCAATACATGTCGGGAAATCAAAAGAGGAGTCCCTTCTTAAGATATTTGAATCATTGAAGCATGAGTATATTCTATATGTTGCAGATAATTCACTTCACCGGCTTATTAACTTGACTGATTCTGTTGTTGCTTTGAAACTGGTGTTGCCATTTGTTCCAGGTGGTATTGATTCAATTGATAACGGAGCATCGCCAGCTTTTTTAGCGGCAATGAATGGGCACATAAATCAGTTAAAATTACTAATTAAGGAAGGTTCAGATATAAATTTGGTTTTGGAAGATTGTAGGACATATGTTCCTGAAGAAGCGTTTCCGCAAATTCATTTTAAACTAAACGAACTTGTCAAAGGTTCATTCTGTGAATTTAGCCTACTGCATATTGCAACAGCTAAAAGTCATTCAGAAATTGTAAACTATTTGTTACACGTTAACAGTTCTTTAATTAATGTTCGAAACAGTGCCGGTCAACTTGCCAGTGACATTGCGTGTGAATACGGCTTCATTAATATACTTAAACAGATGACTGCCTTAAAGCATGACATAGTAGGGGAATATTGTGCTTACTTGGCTTCACAAAATGGACACGCTGTCATCATAGAATATCTCCTGGAATCACATTTTAAATGTGAATGTATATCTGCTGCATCCTCCTTATTGTCCTTAAGTAATGTTGAAAATAGTTCAGATGGTATAATATCATGGGAGCCACTTGACGAATGGTGGCGCATTTTTATGGAGAGTGCATTACATGTTGCAGTTCGAAAAGGGCATTCAGTGGTTGTGGCAAAGATTTCGCTGATTTGTCCAAGCATGTTAAACTGTAAAGACATTTTTGGAAGAACACCGTTTCTTGCCAGTATTTGGTATAACCACCGAGACATTTTTGAATTACTTTCTTTTCGAATGAACAATGCTTACGAAATATGTTACAATTCGTCGTTACCTAGCTACCTCCAGCACTTAACATCTTTGCATGAATTCATGCTGACAAAGAAATGTCCCGATGGTTTTACACCGGCACATCTTTTTGCTAAGTACGATAGGTTTGAAATGATAAAATACACTCTAATAAACAGGCTACTTTCTAGCTGGTCCTTGTTGGACAGGGATGGTTATCCCCCAGAACACTACGCAGCATGTTCTGAGTCCAGAATGTACCTTATCATGTTAAAAGATGGCTACATACCTGGTGTTAATATAAAAGAACGGAGATACAAGAACGGTATGACTGTATATCATAGTGCAGCTATCTGCGAGGCGCCACGGTCGATCATGATTTTGCAGTACATCAATTCGGACACTCCTATTCCACAATTGAAAGATGATAACGGACAAGATAGTCTGATGTATTTGTTACTTAACATTTCAGAAAACGCATTATCTGATGAACGTTATGGAATGACGCCAGTGGAGCTGTCTCTGTCAAATAATATATATAAAGCCATGTTTATAATTCCCCAAAATTGCAAGTTCTATGACATTTATACTTGTGAGGATGTTGCCTATGAAGGCTTAATGTCACCTTGGGAATGGACTCTTATTCAAACATTCTTGATTGCATCTAGCGATGGATCAATATTAACAATCCCTTCTTATTTAGTACCTTCCATTTTCATGTATAGTCCATATATCACGACAGCGTTGCTTCAGTTTTGTTATAATAATGACCATGATCTAAGTCGACAACTTCGTAGAACAATGCGACTAAAAATGCCACCGAGTAACTTTTTCAAATATTCCCTTATCTCAATTGCCAGACACAAACCCAATATTTTACATGCATGCTACCAAACTTTTAAAAACTCTCCCTTACACCAAATCATGTATTTCAACTATAAATATATTAATATGGTTTTGCTAGATAATGACATCAATAATATTCTGTTATTGATAATGCAGTATCATCGAAATCCTAATTGTCCCGACAGCAGAGGTTTCAACATTTTGCACTATGCTATTATGGGTGGTGGAATACATATAGGGCAAAGGATGATAAGATCAGGCTTCGTCTCAACAAATAAACGAGTACGGCATGTGGATGTACCATGGATGATCTTATTGTCACGATTTAATAAAAATGTCTTGTATAAAAATTGTACCGACAACTCCTACAGGTATATTGGTTTAGATGACAACCATAACAGAAAAACCCAAATGTATTGTTCGGATTGGTTCTTGTCCGAGTTTATATATTTTAATAGGGTGAACCTGAATACGTCGGATTTCTGTGTGAATAATACAAAAGTACTATCTTTGATACATTTTTTCTCTCTCAACGGAATGTTAAAAACACTGACCGTGATTAGAGATAACTATGGCCAAGATGCTCTGTTCTGTACGACAAAAGATGGCTTCACTCCCCACTACATGTGGAGATTATATAACAAAAATATATACTGGAAAGCGCTCGTTAAAGGTACTCAAGTTATGAACATACCAAATGCTGTTGCGGAAGAATTACTTATATATAAATTAGGTCATGTTTTCTTGGATTACCAATCAACTGATCCCTTAAAGTGTTTGTCCGAAATACGATCATTACACTGGAGAATGGGTAACATGAGGAACAAATATAGGATAAAACAGTGTATAGAAGATTCATCGGCGTTGGTTCAGATGTCCATAGGAACACTAACTGACGAGCGGGATGTTAAAGAAGTTCATCTCATCTCTAGAGTCACCGCCTTTTTTGAAAATGTCCTTAGTTATGATGTGGTTTTAGAAAATAATGAATTTCACTGCAGAGTTTTGGAAGATTTGATAAAAAAACACAATGAAATTAAACGTTTTATTTTGAACCATGAAGAGTTATTTAGTCTTAGGGAAAGAGTTGGGCGGTATTTGCAATATATATTTTCTAGTTTGAAGAGAACACATGTATGCCCGTTGGCGGAAAAAGATGTATGGAGGCTTAAGACCCTTCGTAGTGCAACAAACAATTTGATTAGTGTAATAATACCTGATATAGTAAGCATTAGTTGTAAACACATCTTGGCAAATAAAATGAGATATCCAAAAAAAGGTTGGAGTGATTTTTTGAAGTATCGTTGGTCGAATGTGCATCACACGACCATGAAACAGAAACGGATTAATTTAATGATGATCTATAAGGACTCTAAGTATTTAGATGTCATCAAGAAAACGTTGCTTTATCAATTCCTCATTACATCTAACCATAGAGATTAAGATCACACAAAGAATAATAAAAACATTGTCATCTATTGAATGAATTCAGATCACACATAATATATGTTTTGAATTGATGAAGTCAAAGTTATGCTTAGACGATTGATTTAACAGAATAAATTGGCCTTGCTATTTTCATTGATAAAATCTGTTTTAATATAAGAAATTAACTTGAACTCGATTACAGTAACGTGTTTAGATTCACAACGTCTAAAAAAGATGCATAACTCTACTATGAGACAAAGCATTAATCAGCCAATTTGCTTTACATATACACATGATGAATTTTTATTTATAGAGGGATGCACTCATAAAAACGCAAATGACCTAACCACAACAAAAGCAATATAATTTAACTTTGGTACAATGCTTGAAAACTCATTTTCAAATACGGAATAAATATATTTTTAGAATATTTAACACAATCCAACAACATATTGCTGATATTTAAAATGCATTAACGCACATTTTGATACAATATAATTTCAATAAACAGGAAAGTCTAATTGAGGTATGGTTATGTAGGACTTTTTTGGCGATTTTATTTAAATTGACACTATGGTTGTGATGAACACATCCGACGATCCAGCATTCATGTCAAATTTTTCTGTGCTTTTATGCATGGATTTGAACAATATTTCACTGAAAGGTTCCCTGTGTCTTTTAAAGTAGTGTTTAAATGTTGCTAAAGAATGCCACATAATCTAAACACTTACAGATAATGTACAGAGTGTCAAGGCCTGCAACCTTGATATTTAGTCTATAACATATTATTGTGGTCCTTCCAAAGTTTATAAGTCAAGACTCTGGGGTCGAAACTTGTCCTATCCTGGGGATCGCAGGATTCCTTCTTTTAGACCTTTATTTGAAATTATACATTTGTGGTCAAAACTGGCTCCGACTTTGGAATGACAAGTACTGTCAGACACAGATTATGCTTGGTAAACATACAAAACTCATGGACGCTACATTACAACAATGACATTCCCCAATTGATTACATTTGTGTTAACCCACCCTGTACTCAGGTCAGCGATCTAGAGCCTTAATGTCCCTTTTGCTGTTTCCCATTACATTAACACTCAGTCAAAACACATCTGCCGGTGGAGCATATGGGAAAGTCTCTACGTGCCTTTATGTTTGTCAAATTGAAATTGTTTCTTAGTATTCGCCTCTGCAGTATTGTCAGCGCTTTGATTACTCTAGGCGTTGGTCTAGTACATACGGCAGTTTCCGTTCTGATTGTGTGCTTTTTGTTGATTTGATATTTGTATTACATGGGTTATATGGGTGTCAAAATAATATCACTTAGCCAAAAAAGTTTGCCTGATGAAGTATAAAGTCTTTACGTGCCTTTATGTTTGTCGCACTGCAACATTTTCATTTTTCGCTTCCCCATTATTGGCAGCGTTTCGATTACCCAAGGCTTTGGTCTAGTGTCTGCATGAATTGCCCTTCTGTTTGTGTATGGTTTGTTGCTTAAATAATTACGTTACGAGGTTTGTATGGGTGTTAAACTTACGTACACAAACATTTGACCTGACAGTTCTTCGTTGGGACGCACATGTGACTGATTAGTCTGAAAACATTCAGGCTAATGTCGTTATAAGGGGTTTCGGCAAGAACCTTAAGTTAATATGTGCTCATCCTTTTTGTGTTTATAGTATCATAATGCATATCTATTACAATAATATTTGAACCGTCTTACTTTTAAAAACGCATCATGTTTATTTCCGAAGTTAATTTCCCTTTATCACCGATTGTATTCATACATATTCATGCATGTCGATGTATTATTTTAGATAAGATCAGTTGTGTAATACAGCCGGTTCACAGACAGATTTGCACGGGCAATCCTAGACTAAAATCCGAGCATGTGTGCGGATTTTCAACATAAGTATATGTCTGTTAGGCTTATATTGTCCAACTTACGATATCAGGACAAATGTACAAATTGTTTCGCAAAGCATGTGCGAGAACAAACATTGAAATAATGAAGATCGGTGTAGAATGTTTCATTTTTAAAATTCTTGTATTTCATTAAATGAGGTGTACGTCTGTGTCGCTAACATCGCTAACGAGTTGACAAGAGGCGTTTCTTTTGTCTTCCAGCCGATTGTTTATGGCACACAATAGATATTAAAAAGGCAAATGTATGTTTCCAGCATGTTTTCTGATATATGACCTTTGTATCTCGTACTACAATTGCATCTATATAATAAGATAATGATGAGTATACAAACAGTGCTTTCATTTCATCGATCACGTTCGTTAACAGTGAGTTAATACTAGCTGCAATTTGATAAGTCAGTTACAACGTTAGCTTACTTACCTTTTAATTGAACACCCTGTATGTTATAAATATATGTTATCAGGGGCATATTCAGATTTTCCTGACACAGAGATTACTCGGACACGTGATAACGGAATCAACAAATCAAATAACAGCTTTTAATTAGCAGAACTCGCCGAGTACTCCGTGTGTTCCGGGTTTATTTAGATGGACACTGGCGCGTAAGGTCAATCTGAATACATCCCTGAGTCCTTCTTAAATATGTTGTTTGTAATAAAACATGAATATGTACAGTTTATTTTAGTTTAGATTTATTACATTGTTTTCCTGGATATTCATTTCTCTTGTCGTATGCCTTTACGATATCTTTAGCCGCTGGATTATTTCAGTTTTATCATATTGTCCTATGTCAAATCAGTAGAACCCGTAAAGGTACTGCACACCCTTACGTATGCTAAATGCCTACGTAGCTTGTGGACGCTCAATACGAATTGCAGCCTAAGTCTGACTCCTTGCCTGAACCGTAAGAGTCGGTTAAATGAATCTGAACGATTGAACTCAATGCAACCCTTGAGCTCCAGCAGGTGACATTTGATTGATTTCATACCTTATATATTTTTATATCGATGTAAGTATAAGGAGTTGGACCAATACCATCTGTACACGCCGCCGTGAAGATGTACTGGCTTAATCGTCACCGGCCGAACGCAATTCCTCTTTATCGATGGAGACATGATTTGTTTTCGGATGGATGAATTAAGGTTCCTTCACTTCAGATCTAATAGCCGTCAAAGTGTGTACAGATATGTAGGAGCACATTATTCTGATAACTTATTGCGGGAACGTGATCGTTTTAGGGGGAGGTGGACTAAAGCTGTGACCGGCATATACTTTGGACAGAGAATGTCTTAAGTTATCATTGAAGACAATTTAACAGCCTAACGTTGCATAGAAGTTGTCCTACAGCCATGTGCTGTTCCGTTTGTTTGTCAGCACAACGTCAGCTTTAAGCAGGATCACGACAGTGCTCATGTCGCTACAGTAAGCATGTCTTTCTTACATCAAAATCACGTCGATGTTATTTACTGACTTCCATACAGTGCCGAAATGTCACAAATGGAGCATTTATGGGCATTCTTGATAGGCGCATTCGAAGACGTCCTCCGCAAAAAAACGAAGATTCCAGCACTAATTTATGCACTGGAAATGGAGTGAAATGCTATTCCACTGGCTCAGGTCAACAACATGATCATGTCCATAACCAGGCGGATACGTGCAGTTATATCTGCTACCGGGGTTCTTACACGGTACTGATCTGTTGACTTTTCGTTTGAAAAATCACCACCCTAGGGATAAAGTAAACTTTCTCGGGATCACAAATCTGAATAAAATTGGACAACATTTTGCGTTTTTTTTTCTGTATAGTATATTTTCGTGCATTCTTATTGCTCGAAACACGATTTAAGGTACCTACAGTATAGAAAGAAGAAATACATCAACAGGTTTTTTGTAGAATTACCTCACTTGGGAACACACTCACAGGACCCAAAATGTTGTTTTGCTTTTTTAGATCAAGGCTCAAGGTGACCTATTCTGATCACTTTCTGTCTGTCGTGCGTCGTTAACGTTTAGCTTTAAACAACATCTCCTCCTTAACCACTAGACCAATTTCAACCAACTTTCATTGGATGGATCCTTTCATGGTCTTCTTTCAAAGTTGTTCAAAGATGTAAATTATATGAAGAACTTAGGTTGCTGTGGCATCAGAAAGCGGTAAAAATGGCAAATCATTAAAATTCTTCTCGTCTGAATCCGCTTGTCACCCAGTAAACAAAAGACGTTGGATTGACGTTGTATATAAATTGGACCCCGACGTTGGATTAACGTTGGATTTTGGTTGGTTTTGCAAACCGTTTAGACGTCTTATTCCCGACGTTTATCCAACGTCAGAACCCGGCGTCTATCCAATGTCAGATCCCCCTGTCAGATTATCGTTGGATTTGGTTGGTTTTGCAAACCGTTTAGACATCATAATGCCAACGTCAGAAAAATGACCATTAACGAATATCAGCAACATGACCCAACTCAAACCTGCCCATGCTTCTGTCCATGGAGAATGGGACCGTGTTTTTAAGATGACATTGACAATACTATATGCATAGGTACTGAAAATTATCAGTACATTGACATTGCAATGCATAAATAATTATAATTTAAAAAACATAACATATTGCATTTTTTTTTCATTTTGAAATGTATTTTCTTTAAATTGCACGAAGGACAGCAAAAAAAAAAAAATATCACAATTTTTCTTCATGTTTGGTGTGTTCTTTTATTATTAGATGACTTGATTTTCCTCATTTATTCTTGAACCATCACCCATGACACCAGCACGAATTGCTTTGCCTTCATTTCTGAAACATACAATTATAACATACATGTTATTCAACCTTTTCCGTATCAGTCCACATTATGCCATAGGATTTTAAAACCCTCAACTGAGTGGCTTTGACAAAGTATTTGCTTCACATGCGAGATTAATTCAAATCTTGGTCATGACCTTGAACCTGCATGACTATTTAAATATTGGCTTCTGCACACCCAATGAAGTAAAATTGTTTGCATATAATTTAGATAACTATAATCATATCGGTTTGTATCTATCAAGCGAAAAAGTAATAGCTTTATCAACAAAATAGATTGTTGCATTCTAAGTTTGAATGTTTTTATAGATTTAAACCAATTGTAAAGAATCTCGTCAGAAAACTGTTCATGAAATAACATTTTCATTGTTATATTAAATGGCAGAGTGATAGATAAGGGGCGTTTTGCATGTTCTTAAATCCTTATTTGACCATCTAACCCTATGTTGTGGATACTCAAAAGAATCGTCTCAGTGGGACGTTTTTGTATAGTACCCACGACATAGGGTTTGCATTAATGATAAGAGAGAAATTGTAGGGAAAAGAGCTGCATATCCCTCCTTATCTGGACCTCTGATTAAATGGTGCTTTTGTGACCTGAAAAATGGTCGTGGGTTCTTAAATGTGTGGTTTTGAAAGGTCTTACATGATTGATCTATATTATACTTAATTTATAAGTACTGCAGTAGATAGATTGACCCTCAAAATCCATAAAAATTAGTACCCCACAAATAAATATACTATTGAAAGTTAAATCATTTCCTTTTGCCACTATGTTTCAATAATTTTACTTTCATTTAAACAGATATCACCTATTTTTGCCTAGATCTATGCAGTTGTCTACTTCAAGTTTGTTGTATGGGGAAAAGGGTTAAAGAACTGGCTTTGTTAAGAATCAATATAGATTTATGAAAGTTTGATTTAAATGTTTAAACTTTTAAAGTTTCTGCGCAAAAAATGTGGAAAACACGCATTGTGCAGACGTCGGATAGACGTCAAATATTAGTCACTGATGTCGCGACCAAAGTCCAACGCTGATACGACGTCGAACAAACGTCAAATACTGACGTTATATGGTCGTCATTATCCGACGTCGGATAGACGTTGGTTGATGGTCACCGACGTCGCAACCTTAATCCATCTTAAATCCAACGTCGGTGCGACGTCGGGTGTTAACTGGGTGTTAACTGGGTGCAGATGCTTATATAATTTGACAGAAATGTTCCTTGCGTGACCTTCTACAAAAATTGTTCTGGGATACGGTTCGTCAGTACTAGGCAAAACCATTTGCCAGCGATTCCGACGACGAGAGCAAAATACTTAAGGCAGAAAACAAGGATCTTAACCGGAAGCGGCCAAACTCTCGAGGACGGGTTCCGGCTTGTACCCCTGTGCCATCTACCAGCATGGACATGTCTGCCATCAGACCTTCCTGGGGTTCAGGTATTCCACCTAGACCATGGTTTCAGCAGTCGGCTGGGCGCGGAAATCTTTTTCGTGGCCCCAGCAGCTACAGAACAGTTACGCCCAAGGCATCGGTTTCAGAACGCCAGCTCCAGGTCCATGCTACGCATGTGGCGAATTCAACCACATTAGGAGAAATTGCCCTAATACAGCAAGATTCGCAGCCCCTAGCGGAAGTCAAGCACAGGGCGGGAAATAAATCCGGGGTGATGTCGTCTCCTGAGAGTAATGGAGAGTTTTTGAAAGATGAGTATTCTTTTGACATTAATAAATTCACAACTGATTACTTCGAGTACGAACAAGGGCAGAAACATATGATTGTTAAAAGTAGGCTCAAAGAAAATTTGAGTTTTTGGAAAAGTATTGGTGCAAGTAATTTCGTTATTGATATTATAGAAAATGGGTATAAAATACCATTATATTCATATTCAAACCCACCAAAACCATTAAATAAAAATAATAAATCAGCATTGCTAGAATCGGAATTCGTCACTGAAGCTATACAAGACTTGTTAGGCAGAAATTTGATCGAACAATGTTCTGAAATTCCCTATGTTGTTAATCCTTTGACTGTTTCAGTACACAATTCCGGTAAGAAGAGGCTAATTCTAGATTTAAGGGTTGTCAACAAGCATGTTTGGAAACAATCCGTCAAGTATGACGATATAAAAGTCGCGTTGTCTTATTTAAAAAATGGACTTTTCATGTTTAAATTCGACCTGACAAGTGCTAATCACTTCATAGATATCTATGAACCTCATACTAAGTACTTAGGTTTTTCATGGAGTGATAAAAGAGGGAATACAGTTAATTACAAGTTCAAAGTCCTACCGTTTAGTCTGTCAAGCGCATGTGCGGTATTTACAAACATTACCTGGCCTTTAATTGCAAAATGGCGTGGGGAGGGAAAGCTAATTACTATGTGCCTTGATGATGGTTTCGGTTGTGCGTTAGATTTTAATTCGACTGAAGAATTAAGTTCAAAAATTAAAACAAATTTATTGCTATCAGGTTTTGTTTCGAATTCCAAGAAATCAGTGTTGGCGCCCGTTCAAAGATTGGAATACTTGGGCGTTATGCTCGATGCATTACTTGGTATGATCTCTATACCAGATCGTAGAACGCATAAAGTAATCGAGACTATTTCAGATATTTTGCAATGCATAAAGTTGCACAGACGTGTATGCGTATGTTCATGTATCCAGCGAAAGTGTAGAGCAATTATATTTCTGGCAGTCCCATTTAAGTTCCTTGAATAGCACTGATTTAGTAAAACACGTAAGACGTTCAAAAATTGTATTTTCGGATGCTAGTCATAGTGGTTTTTGTGGATACGAGGTGTCTACAGCAAACGGTGTGTCGCATGGTCAGTGGAATGCCGACAAAGCAGGCAAATCATCCACTTGGCAGGAGCGTATGGCGGTGTTTCGTGTATTACAATCACTTTGTCATGTACTAGCAAACCAAAGTGCCAAGTGGTATTCAGATAATCAAGGTGTAACATCTATTGTAAAAAAGGGTTCAATGAAAAAGGAGCTTCAAGATATAGCTTTTGGTATTTCCAAGATTTGTATGCAAAAGTCAATAACACTTGACTTGTAATGGGTACCAAGATCTGATAATGAAAGGGCAGATTATTTGTCAAGAATAGTAGATTACGACGATTGGAGAATTTCTTTTGAAACTATGGGTATGATTACTAAGAGGTTCGGTAGCTTACAAGTAGATTGGTTTGCATCAGAGCATAATTCCAAACTGCCTGTTTTTCACTCCAGATTTTGGAACACGTCATCGATAGGAATGGATGCATTTACTGAATCATGGCACGGGAAATTGGGCTTGTTTGTTCCGCTAATGTCCATGATATATCGAGTTATACGCAAACTTGAGATAGATCGGGTACAAGGGGTTTTAGTTGTTCCCTGTTGGAAGTCAGCAACGGTTTGGCCATTACTGTGTCCAGATTGAAATTTTATTTCAAACATAGTAGATATGATAGATTTGCCTAGAAATCGCAGTCACTATATTAAATGTAAAAACGGTAGAGGCATCATTGTGAATATAGACTTACAATTCAGAATGCTTGCATTGCGGGTAGATTTCAGGGGAGAGTAATCCGAACATTATATCATGTGTTTTGTTACGATGTTGCCTCCCTTGATTTAAGAAAATTCCTATAAAGCGGCATATAGAATATGAATTTAATTACTTTTCGATTTCAATCAAGCGGCTTCGCTGATACGTATGACGGCATCGTCAACGGGAAATACATGTATACATATGTTGTTAAAGCGTTATCGCTGATTCATAGGCGGCTTCGTCGGAGATGAATATTACACTTAGTACATGTTGAAATCAACGGTACTAGTTAGTTAGTAAATAATTATTAATGAGATTAAAAGTACTCAATCAAGTGCTATGGTTTGTTGAAACAAAGAGAAGTACTCTTTCTAAATTGATTGCTATTTAGGAATATTTGATAAATATGTATGTTTATACGTCCTTTCATGCATTTTTTGACAAGAATAGAAGATAACGATGATTGGGGAATTCCTTTTAAAACTATGTGTTTCGTAACGATGTTGCCTCACTTGATTTAAGAAAATTGCGATAACGCAGCATATAGAATATGAATCAAATTACTTTTCGATTTCAATCAAGAGGCTTCGCTGATACGTATGGCGGCATCGTCAACGGGGAAAACATGTATGCATATGTTATTAAAGCGTTATTGCTGATTCATAGGCGGCTTCGACAGAGATGAGTACATATTATATTCAGTACTTGTTGGAATCAATGGTACTAATTAGTTAGTAAATAATTATTAATGAGATTAATATTGCTCAGGCAAGTGCTACGGTTTGTTGAAACAAAGAGCAAATACTATTTCTAAAACTGATTGATATTTAGGAATATTTGATAAAATATCTGTTTATACGTTTATTCATGCAGATTCACAAGGATGAAAAAGATGCTTTAACGGAAGTTTTGACGGGCAAAGTGGACCTTCTCCCGGAACTGCTATTGAAGTCCAGGACCATTAGCACCAGTCGTAAATACGAAAATTGTTTTATTCGATGGAAAAAGTGGGCCTTAACAAACGGTTTAGGGAGAGGTGATATTTTGCCTGCTAAGGCTTTCAATGTTGCAATATATCTATGTTCTTTGATACAAAGTGCTAATACTGTAAGTCAAGTAATGTCTGCTTTTTATGCGATAAAATGGTATCATGATTTATATGACATAGAGTCCCCTACTAATTCAAAATTAGTTTTTAACATTCTAGAGGCTGGGAAGTGAATTCTGGCTAAGCCAACTGTCAAAAAAGAGCCACTAACTTCAGAAATTCCTCTGTCTATGTATAACAGAATATACGAATATCGAAATTCAAAATGCCAGCGAATAATACGTGCATGTTTAGTGGCGTATGCTGGTTTCATGAGAAGCTCATAAACAGACAAGTACAGAGATGGCGTTTGGATTAATATAGCCAAGACTGGTTCGTGCTTATGTCCAGTTACTAATGTTGAACAATTGATTCAATGGGCTGAAATGAATGAAAGTGCTTTCTTATTCTCCAATTTATCTAAGACCAAGGATGGTTATGCGGTGAGAAAGACAAACAAATTGATGTCTTATACGAACTTACGTGATGAATTCATTCGAACACTGGCTCCTCATGTTGATGACATTAAGAAATACTGCTTACATTCACTAAGATCCGGTGGAGAAACTAGTGCTGCTAACAATGGTGTTAAGGACAGAATGTTTAAAAGACATGGGCGGTGGTTGAGTGAATCCGCAAAAGATGGCTATGTGAAAGATTCGTTAAAGGAAAGATTAAGTGTGTCATTGCCGCTTGGTTTGTAAACAAATATAAAATACTACTACATGTAAGCACATGATGATGTGCTATCTGTCAAGAAAACATTTATCATATTGCGGGAATAAATTTATGAATTGATTTCGTTAGTTAACCCGTTCTTTGAATTTCATCGGTTTCCCCAAGTGCTTTCTCTATAATGAGATTCCATATAATAATTTGAAATGAAAAGATTGTTTGTTGTTTTCTATAAAAGGGTATGGAATGGTATTGAGGGAAATATAATTTTCTACGTTTGTGAAAATCGAATAAGAAGAAAATTACATTCCCTTGTTTATAATGCAATAACCGCCAGGTGGCGTTATACGCACGAAGCAATCGTGCATATACAATTTGAGAGGCATTCAGCTTTGGGGATCCGGTGTGTTCGGTACGGTTTAAATTCATTGCTTAATTACACGAGTAAAGTTAATGCTGTGAAAAAAGTGTGTTAAGTACGTAACTACATTAATGCATTCATTACGAAAATGTGTTCCACCTGTATAGAACGTTTTGTCATTTAAAAAGTAAGAATGTATGTATGTGTATAATTGCGGAGAAGTTCGTTATGTCGGAGGGTGGATGCGACGCCTAAAACTGACCAGAGCATGGATCTTTCATTCCCCCCCCCCCCCCTGTTCATTAAGAAAAACGACAGGTTAGGGTTGGGTGGCCCGCTCGCAGTTACCGATATCACGTTTCGTTATTCAACAACCCTTTTATTCCTACTAGGATTCGCAAAATTAGCTTTAGTAGTAGCTATTTCATATTCTGGGAGCATTAGATTTCAGAATTCGTGAGTTGTATGTATATGCGAGATATACAAAACCGGAAGGTTTCGAACCACAGGAGTCAACGTTCTGCGTATTTATTTACAACGTTACCAAGTTGGAAGTTCTTTTGCTTTATTTGTTTAAGTAGATTTAGATGGCGCCGGAAGGGTATTCATTGGGTGAAATGTAGATCATTGACATGTAATAAATACCGGGTTCCCCCAAGTGCTTTCTCTATCATGAGATTCCAAATAATAATTTGAAATGAAAAGATTGTTTGTTGTTTTCTATAAAAGGGTATGTAATGGTATTCAGGGAATGCAATAACTTTAACATTCTTCTTCCCTGAATCGGCTTGTCTGATTCCAAGATAATTGGTAGAAATGGTCCCTGGGGGAACCTCTACAAAATGTGTTCAAGCCAAATTGATTGATCCAGACGGTATCGGAAAAACGGCAAAATGACAAAACTTTCAAATTCCATTCTTATTAAAGTTCTTCTATTATTTCAAGATAGTTCAGCATAAATGTTTCTTTAGTGGTTATATACATAATTTATTCAAGCCATATTGATCGGTTGAAAGAATAAGTTGCCAGGCGACATCAGTAAAGGGGTAAAATGAATTTATGCTGCAAACGACATCTCCTAAACCAATTGGCCGACATCAACCAAACGTCAAAGGAATGTTCCTGTGGTGGTCCTCTTTAAAATTGTTCAAAGATTTAATGCATTATTAGTTTGTATTACAAATGTCCTTTACTAATGAGCTGTTTCATTTTCAGTTCAAAAACTCTCGATCAAATTGTCACCTTCATTAGCAGTAGCATTTGCTACTATACTATAACTAAGGCGATCGATTAAGGGCCGTCTTGGCCCTCTTTTTTTATGTGTACTTAATGTTGTCATATGCAATTTAGTACACCTACTACAAAATGAAATTAGATATACTGATTTACTGACACAGGGAACAACACATAGCTGTATCTTCATACGATAAGTTATGTAACTGGTTACATCAGTCGTCAATGAACTTTCTTTTCTCAGCAGGACGGGATCATTGTAAAAACAATAAAAGCATGTATTTTATATTTATATAAGGTCTCATGAAACGATGCTGGGTCTCTTATGTGTACACTAACTTCGTCATAACTTACGCAAAAGATCTCTCAGTAGCTGTTCTGATTGCTTGTATATGCAATCGAAACAATTGGTATGCTAATTTCAAAAGACAGATCCGTAAACAAACAACCTACATGTACCTACATGTACCATGTATCCAAATGTATTGGTGGAAGACTATGGTGCAATGGTAGAGCGACGACTTCTCGTACCAACGGTCCTGGGTTCGAATCCCGAGATGAGCGGGTTCTACCTTTTTGAATTTCACAAAACACACCGTACGACTACTGGTTATGTGTCCATGAATCACATCGAGCGTGATTACTTAAAGCTAAGAGCTTGATTAGCAATCGATTTAAAAAATAAATAGCTTTAAACTTAAAATCCACTCGAGCTGATAGTTGTCTTAAAGCGTTTTTGTCGATATATTTAAAAAATATTAAAAAATAAACGTAATCTGAAGATTTCGTACACTTTTTCGAAATTAATCTTGAAATCATATCGCGTTAACTAGAATAGGAATGATACTTTTCAAAGCCCACCACCCCAACCCCCAATTCCAGGGCGTCTTCTTGTGTACGTGAATATAATATGACGTAAGTAGCATATTTACATTTCAATGATTTTTAATTATTTCAAAGCAAGTATGGCACTGCACTCAATACCATTGAATTAAAATATACCTTCCCCAAAACAGGTAACAACTCTTACCAGTAAGAGATACACGGGACTACCATGGACAACTAGAAAGAAAAAACAGCGTTCAATAAACTATCTGCCATTTACAGATGCATTGTGACGCATCTGTAGCAGATGCATGTTTAGCTCGTCTGATTTTCGAAGAAAAAATGTCGGGTTATTGTGACCATTGGCGTCGTCGTCTGCGTCGCCACAACACTTTAACCTTACTTATAACGCAAAAAACGTTCAACATTTTCAAATGAAACTTTATATACATATTCCTGGCAACAATAAGCACGCGAGCGTTGGCGTTCGATATCGGTGCTGTTGTAAAATAATTGTGGCAGTAAAGACATTGTTCAAAATTAGATTTTATTCCCTATTTGCCCCGTTTGTCTTCTATATTAAACAATACAGATTTTTAATACGTTTGCTAATAAATTAAATTTCTCGTTTCGCCACACTGTTTTTGGCATGGGGCTTTAGCCCCTGGTCACCCGGCCGGGTAGCTCAATTGGTAGCGTATCTGACTCGTGATCTGGAGGTCACGGGTTCGATACCCGGTTGCGGCGACATTCTTTCGGGCGATGTTTTCCATTGCTTCTCACCTCTGATCTATGTGAGAAAGCAGTCAGTGGCTTCGAAAGAATGTTGTGTAAGTACTGGTGTGGGAAAGCCAGGAAAACATGGGTAGGTGCACTGACCGCCGTGATATGACCAACGCTGTTGAAAGCGGCGTTAAACTCCAAACAAACAAACAAATTAGCCCCTGGTCATAGTAGTAATATCATTGTTTCGGAGTTGGCAGCCTGCCAATTGCTGCGTGAGTTCATCATAGATTCTACGAAACTGCATTTAAAAGGTTAAAGTTGCATTTATTTAGAAATTCATAAAAAAAATGAGTAAAATTGAGGGGATAAATGTACACAAGAAAACTGTTATAAAAATAACTCATTGAAGCACATATACACAATAAGTGTGTTTATCTAGTGTTAAAGCATTATACAATTATGCTGTTTATGGGATATAGATGATTTCAGTTATGTTACAGAAAACTAATATTCTCTTATTTCCTAATAGTGAAGACCCTGATCATGCTGCATAAGTACATCTGGATCTTCATTATTATGAAATAAGAGAATGTTTTTCCTTGTGACATACCGGAAATTATCTAATAAACAGTACAAATAGTTTAGCACTAGATAACATTTTACTTGACCGCCTCGATGTTGTTGTGGTAGAGCGTCCACCTCGGGTTCCCGGCATGGCCAACTTTCTTTCCGACGATTGACAAAAGTCAATGCGACATACGTCATTCGTCTTCCACCACTGGGCTAAGTCTATGTGGAAAAGCAGCCAGTTGCTTGGGAAGATTGTTGTGTGGAGTACTGGTGTGAGAAAACCAGGAAATGTATGAGTAGGTGAGCTGTCCGCCGTGATATAACTGAGAAATTGTTAAAAACGGCGTTAAACCCCAATCAATCAATCCACTTCAGGTGCGGGAGGTCACAGGTTTGATTCCTGGCCGGGTCATACCACATTACAAATTGTAGTAATGGCTGCCTTCCGTGGGGCTGAAGGTTGCAGGGTTAGAATTACGACTGACTGGCTGATGTCAGGATAAATGGACTAGTAACTTACCCAGGAAACTCTGCGATATAACATAAACAATGTTGAAAGCGGCGTATAACACCAAACAATAAACATTTACTTACTGTGTAACTTAAGATGATTTCAGGTATGTCACAGAAACTGTGGAAATAAAATAATGCTAGTTTTCTGTGACAAACCAAATCATCTTTTTTCCATAAACAGCATTTATATTACTTTTAAAAGCACTAGATAAACATGCTTATTGTGTATACATTGTATATGCCTCATTGAACTGAGTGTGTTTTTATAACAGTTATGTACATTTTATCTCACCACGATTTGTATATGACACACTACCTTTACATACGTCTAATATAGTTGTGTTTACGATTCTAAGCGTTATGGTGTACATGAATGGGTCCGTTTTTAAAATCCTGAAATCTTCGAGAAAAGTATAATTCGTGAGTGTGTGCTCTTGTGTAACACGTTTGTGGTTAATCCCAAACCCATTCAGCTTCTTATTTTTAGAAAAATCGATTTGAACTTTTTTACATGAATTTCTTCCCTCTGGATAGAAATGCCACTTTAATATATTTTATTTAACCCCAAAAATATAAACATACAACAAAGACCTAATAATACATGTCAGATACTTAAATTATTTCATTAATGCATCTTCGACACATGAGCCGATGTTCGACAATACGACAATATTTAGAACTGATACAATGTAAATGGATCAAAATAACCGATCCACAAAATTGTGAATTATGCATTCATTTACAGTATGTACATGATTATCTTTTCCTGGGTCTACACTTTTTTCCGTGTAATAAAATCTAAAAATATATCAAATTTCCTAATAAATAAGTGCCAACATAATTTCGTATCATTAAAATCGGTACATTGTTGAAGCCGCTAAAAATGATCGAAGAGCTCAAATGATCAGATGGTTTCAAACACTATGAATGTTTCAATCAGAGCGCTAAATTCAAATCCGCTCTTAAAGCGTTCCAACTTCGTTCAAATCGCGCTCACGATCCAATCACGGTCCAATCACGGTCCAATCAGAGTGTCAAGTCATGATGTTCTAAACTGTATCTATTATAATTAGTGTCATCCAATACAGTCACGTTGAAACCGAATTTCGATATTTGTTTTACATAAATAGTAGTTACGATTTGATTACGATCTAATTGCAGTATGGTGTAGTGTATGTTCTTTTCTGGTCATAGCTGTAAATCAGAGACTACCAGGAGGCAAGCCGCTCGTACTTGGATCATCCTGTTCTGATTGGACGAGGGCACAAACTGATCTTGCTCTTTCCTGATCGCACCCCGCCCTGAATTTCTATGTCATAGCCCAGTGCATTATTGGGACTTGAAAAGGAAGAAGAATGTGTTGAAAATATAAAGAATTAAAATAACTAGATCGTGATATAGAATGTAAATGTTAAAAGAAAAGGAAAGCACTTTCATATTCGATGATTATATAACTGTATACAAATGGTGGTTTCAAAAATCGTTTCCTGAGTGCAGGACTATGGTAGCTCAATAAATGGTCTAAATGGACTTAACATAGTTTGGCACACAATGGACGAAATCGTGTGCATTATAGTTACGCTTATCATTGTTAAAGACACATACGTGCTAAACTAAAAGGGATAAACAAAAGTGGTGGATGTTTATTGTGTCATGCTTTTTGTTTCATGTTTATGAAAATACCAATGTTATTGTATAATATTTTGTGAGCAATGTCAAACAATAAGGTATCTAATTGCATCCCAAGTGATAGGGTCACATAGAGGGACGTTTCATTTAAAGAAAACACCTCTAATTAGATCGGCAATTGCCGTACTTGGTCGGTGTTCATTAACGCTATTTATACAATATATATGCGCTCGTTGATTTCCGTCCAAAGTCGTAAGAGATCGGAATTGTTCGCAGACTAGGCGGACTTTTCCGGTTGAAATGAATAACACAAACAAGACCTACCTCTACGTCTTTATACAGAAATCGCTAAGCTGAGGAATCTGTTGAGACTGCGTATGCACAGTGTCAGTCGAGTCTTCACTATTCGCATCGGCAACACTACTCCCCGCCTTCTGACATTGTTCAAGTTTGTATGTATTTCAAATTTCAATTTTTTAAACTCACATGCAACCCTCAGACCTGTAAATTCGATTTTAAAACCACTCCGGTATCCATTCGCTAATATATGGGCATCCTGATAATTATCATAATTGGCAATAAATTCTAACAATTTTGTAAAATTAATGGAGGAATGACCTATATGTGTTAAAGAATCATGCTGCGGTAAATCTGCGGAACTGATTTGGTGCATGACTTGGCGCCGAGTTCTTAAACTGGTGTCTGGGTGGTCTTGTACCTGGCAATCTGGCTGGTCTTTGGTTCTGTCCAAAACTAGCAGGTCGTCTACATAATTGGGATTGATGGTTACCACTACAATTTAAACATTGATGTTCAAAGGTGTAGAAATTGCGGTAACAGGCTGTGTAATTAAAGTCGTAACCATTTTTGTTTGGGGTAGCATTACCAACCGCCTGATTGACCATAGCAGATAGGTCCATGCAGAGCAGCTACAGCTCTTAGTCCACCTCTGTGAACGATCTATATACATGAATGTTTGCAATGCGGAGCCGATATTGGGTGTCATATGTTAACAACCCTGATCCAAAATGAATCTTTGCCACAGATCTAATAGTTACCAAATACTTAAGCAAATTCTGAGCCCTTTCTGGGTGGACTGACAAATAGGTACTTGTAAAGATGATAAAAGCACCCGACCATACCCCAATAGACGTTATTCTTTTTGAAAGGGGCTGCGACGCAATTACTTGCCCCGAATTGTCGATGTACAACCTGGCTGTCTGCTACTCCACCCTGGCACCCTGATGTAAAAGAGCAAGTATCGCCCCAAAACTATTTTTTCCTTTAAATGTTTGGGGACGTGCGATCGTTTGGACACTTATTGGAATATATATATCATCAATATCTCGATCCAGCAGTGTGGCGCCCTTCTCTGCTGAACATGAATGAACTTGGATGACCGCAGAATCCTGTGGCTCTGGTTGAGACTCTGTTGGCACAGCCACATCGTCAAAAACCGGAATCGCCTCTGGAGCTGGGGCCTTACTTTTCGTGGCCATTCGTTTCATTTTTGATGATAATGATAATATGCAACGAAAGAACAAGTAGTTTGATTAATTAATTGGTGACCGTGAGCTATCAAACTGTTTCACTGAACTCAGAGCTGTAAGTAGCTGTAATGCGATAGGGGGATAAGCAACCGTGAGTGACCAAACTAAATCCAGCATAAGGAAGTCCATGTGCAAAACCTAGCCCTTTCTGAAAATACCCTTTTGGTACTTTAAACGTACTCAATAAATTCATTACTGGCATGAATCTAATAAACGCAGATAAGTTCAAGAGTTTTTCTAGATGCAAGCTTCCGGGAGTTCGCATAGAATGAACTAGCCTTTGCAAAATGCCACTTAGTTCTTTATGTTAACGTGCTCGATTTAGTCACATTGATCTGTATCTAACCAATGCAGAGACATTTAAAAGGCTATTTATAAACACAAAATTCTGAAGAATATGCTCAATATATAGTGAATAGGCAGTTCTTGGCCTCTATCTGAATTATCTAAGAAATGTAAAATGTACTGTAACCGGACCTCGGACCAGTTGGTCACCGACTCCGACATACACGTATATCTTTAAGACATGTATACTGATTGCGCATGCACTGGGTATGGACGTAAACATGTATCGCTGAAAGGGAAAATATATTATTAATTGGATATACAAGTTTATTTTGCACGGATAACGTTCGAATTGTGTCACTAAATACACGTCAGTATCAGAGACAAACGATGGACTAACAAATATGAGTCAAAAGAAATGTGTCAGGGGATAAACGCGAGAGAGACTCTCCGGGACTGACCAGTCCTTTGTCTAAGGAGAAAAAGATGGCGGACACGCGGGTTAGTGTTACTCCTTCACGTTCAAAATATATGTCACAGCAGTCCCCTTCGTCTCCTTTGGACAATAAAATGGATAAAATGATAGAAATGCTGTCAAATTTGAAGAAAGGACAGGAGAGCTTGCAGAAAACTTTCGATAGTAAACTTGAAAAGCTCAGGCATGATGTCTTGTCTACGATAGACGATACAATGAAGGCAGTAAAAGTAGACATTGACTTACAATGCGCAGTTTTCGAGGCCCGGATGGAGTCAATAGAGGCTGAGATGAGCTCACTGAGAGACGAATGTGCGGCGCACGGGACAGCCAAGGATTTCTCTGTCAAAAACTGTGACCTTACCGTAATAGCCGCTAACTTACACGTGCAGCACGGCGAGTCACCAATCGCAGAAAGGCTAATCTCAGCTTTAGGTGCAGATGTGGCTGAGAATGTGATTATAAAGGATGCACAACGTTGTAGGGACAGGAACACGGGAAAAGTGCCACCACTTAATATTTCATTCGAGACAGTGGAACACAAAGTGCAAGTGTTGAGAGCCAAAAACAAAATAAAGGATCATTCCGGTTACAAAAACGTGTATCTGTTTGGCAGTAAGTCACACACGGAACGTATTCTGGAATTGAACGCTAAGACGCTACTTTCAGAAATCCCCAATGGAAGGCAGTACAGGGTAACGGCGAACGGACGTATCGTCAAGAAACATAACTCTGACCAGAACAGAAATGGATCATCGATGAACGATCATGAATAGGAAGGACCCCGGCTAACAGAGAATAACTTATCTATATCTCACATAAATGTAGGTGGATGGACAAAAAGTAACAATAATCTCAGAATTAAACTGTGTGAATACATTAATTCGGATATAATATGTGTTAGTGAAACGCACTTAAAAAAAGATCAAACTATATCTATTGATGGCTATAGGTTCTATGGACACAATCGACAAGGTATACATATCAATGCATACCGGTGGTGTAGCTATTTTTAGCTCGACTATTCGAAGAATATGAGAGCTATACTACTCACCCTGGCGTCGGCGTCGGCGTCGGCGTCGCTGTCGGCGTCGGCGTCCACGTCACACTTTGGTTAACGTTTTGCATGCAAGTACTTAAATACTACATGTATTGTATTGAAACTTTCTACAACCCTACTAAACTATCACACCTATGTAGATTATCAAGTTAGATAACTCTATCTTGCATTTTATGCAATTTATGGCCCTTTTTTACTTAGAAATTCTGGTTAAAGTTTTGCGTGCAACTAAATTAAGAGTACATATCTCAGTATTTACTTGATGCATTGCATTGAAACTTAATACAACCCTACCCAAGCTTCACACCTATGTAGATTATCAAGTTAGATAACTCTATCCTGCATTTTATGCAAGTTATGGCCCTTTTTTTACTTAGAAATTCTGGTTAAAGTTTTGCGTGCAACTAAATTAAGAGTCCATATCTCAGTATTGTCTTGATGCATTGCATTGAAACTTTATACAACCATACCTAAGCATCACACCTATGTAGTTTATCAAGTTAGATAACTCTATCCTGCATTTTATGCAAGTTATGGCCCTTTTTTTACCTAGAAATTCTGGTTAAAGTTTTGCGTGCAACTAAATTAAGAGTCCATATCTCTGTATTTACCTGATGCATTCCATTGCAACTTTCTACAACCCTACCCAACTATCACACCTGTGTAGATTATCAAGTTAGATAACTCTATCCTGCATTTTATGCAAATAATGGCCCTTTTTTTACTTAGAAATTCTGGTTAAAGTTTTGCGTGCAACTAAATTAAGAGTCCATATCTCTGTATTTACCTGATGCATTCCATTGAAACTTTCTATAACCTTACTCAACTATCACACCTGTGTAGATTATCAAGTCAGATAACTCTATCCTGCATTTTATGCAAGTTATGGCCCTTTTTTTACTTAGAAATTCTGGTTAAAGTTTTGCGTGCAACTAAATTAAGAGTCCATATCTCAGTATTTACTTGATGCATTGCATTGAAACTTTATACAACCCTACCCAAGCATCACACCTGTGTAGATTATCAAGTTAGATAACTATCCTACATTTTATGCAAGTTATGGCCCTTTTTTTACTTAGAAATTCTGGTTAAAGTTTTGTGTGCAACTAAATTAAGAGTCCATATCTCTGTATTTACCTGATGCATTGCATTGAAACTTTCTACAACCCTTAGACACAACTATCACACCTGTGTAGATTATCAAGTAAGATAACTCTATCCTGCATTTTATGCAAGTTATGGCCCTTTTTTTACTTAGTAATTCTGGTTAAAGTTTTGCATACAACTACATTAAGAGACCATCTCTTAGTAACTACTTGATGCAATTTTTTCCTTTAAATGTTTGGGGACGTGCGATCGTTTGGACACTTATTGGAATATATATATCATCAATATCTCGATCCAGCATTGTGGCGCCCTTCTCTGCTGAACATGAATGAACTTGGATGACCGCAGAATCCTGTGGCTCTGGTTGAGACTCTGTTGGCACAGCCATATCTCAGTATTTACCAGATGCATTGCGTTGAAACTTTATACAACGCTACCCAATTATCACACTTATGTAGATTATCAAGTATGATAACTCTATCCTGCATTTTATGCAAGTTATGGCCCTTTTTTTACTTAGAAATTCTGGTTAAAGTTTTGCATACAACTACATTAAGAGACCATCTCTTAGTAACTACTTGATGCATTGCATTGAAACTTTATACAACCCTTCCCAACCATCACACCTATGTAAACAATCAAGTATATATCTCTATCCAGTATATTTTGCAATTAATGACCATTTATTTAACTAGAAATTTGGTTAAAGTTTTGCATGCAACTACATTAAGACTCGATATCCTAGTATTTACTTTATGCATTGCTTTGAAACTGTATTCAACCCTATCCAACTATCACACCTATGTTGATTTTCAAGTTAAATAACTCTATCCTGCATTTTATTCAAGTTATGGCCCTTTTTGGACTTAGAAATTCTGGTTAAAGTTTTGCATGCAACTACATTAAGAGACCATATCTTAGTAACTATTTCATGCATTGCATTGAACTTTATACAGCCCTTCCCAATCATCACACCTATGTAAACAATCAAGTACAATAACTATCCAGCATTTTATGCAAGTTATGGCCCTTTTTGGACTTAGAAATTCTGGATTAAGTTTTGCATTTAGAGTGTAATCTCATTAACAACTTGAAGCATTGTATTGAAACTTTATACAACCTTTCCCAATTTCACAACTATAAACACAACCAATTAAGATAACTCTATCCTGCATATGGTGCAAATTGTTGCCGTTTTTTACTTAGAAATTATGGTTAAAGGTTTGTGTGCAACTACATTAACAGTCCATATCTTATTAACTACTTGATGCATACCATTGCCTTCCTAACCATCACACCTATTAAAATAATCAAGTTAAATAACTCTATCCTGCATATAATGCAAATTATCACCCTTTAAGATATTGTGGTTAATGTTTTGCATGCAACTACATTAGAGTCCATTATCTCAGTAATTTGAATAAGCGGTGGAATAGTCGAGCACGCTGTCCGCCGACAGCTCTTGTTATTAAAGAACACATTTTTGATCAATTTGATGTTACTGTTATTGATAAAACTGTTGACGGTATTATTGGTATACAATTGGTTTCCAAGGAAACGGATAACAAAATGACAGTTTTGTGTGTATATTTGTCGCCCGAAAATTCCCCATGGGGTAGAAACTCTACAAACCTTTTTGCACCCCTCCTTGGTCAAATGTATCTGTTAGAAGACAGTGATGCGGTATTTATTTGTGGCGATCTTAATTCTAGAGTTGGCGGTTGTTCCGACTTAATTAATGAGATTGATAACATACCACAGAGAATTATAATTGATACCACCGTCAATCAGCACGGTTGAATTTTTGAATGACTCGAAAATGTGCATGCTTAACGGCCGCTTTTGTCGTGACAGAGACAACTATACCTCTGTAAATACAAAGGGCAAATCAGTGGTCGATTACATTTGTGTACCGCATGACTGTTTTGATAACTGTTGTAATTTTGAAGTAATTTCTCCAGAGACAATAATTGATGAAATGCAGTTACATTGTTTGTTAAGAGAAAGATGTAAAGTACCAGACCACTCATTTTTGAAGGTCACATATAATTACACGGCCAGTTGCAGTCGGCCAATTCCAGATTCTTACAGACAGCAATCACGCATCCAATATAGTACGAAGCGGTACAAACTGAATAGAATACCTGATACTTTTCTAAACACTGATTTATCAAGACTTGCTTTACTCAATTTAATTCATAATATTGAATGTTGTAGAGAAAATCAAAACAGTATTGACAATATGTATGATGATTTTTGTAACAATGTCATATCAGATATGAATAAATTCATCCCTTATGTAGATTGTTCTAGAAAGACAAGAAAAAGATACAAATACTATAAACCTTACTGGAATGAGCATTTATAAAATTTATGGAAAAATGTCCGAAGTAAAGAAAAAGAATATGTTAAGTTTCATGGTAATAGGTATACTAGACACTTACTTAGGTCTGAATACAAGACAGCCCAGAACATGTTTGACAAGAGCTTAAGAAGGGCTGAGAGAGAATATAACAGGTCTTTGTCAATTGATATTGAAACATCATGTACCAATAACCCCCAAACATTTTGGAATCAGATTCAACAGCTAGGTCCAAAGAAAAAACAATGTGTACCCATGGAAGTGTATGATGAAAACAACATTTTGATATCTGATGAAAATATGTTTTTTTTTAACAAATGGGCCTGCGAGTTTGAGAATTTGTATAATCCTTCTATTTGTGACAATGATTTTGATGATACTTTTTACAACACGGTGTTAAATGAAAAGGCGTTTTTAGAAGGCAAAATGTTAGATCCGCTTTTTGAAGAAAACGTTGATTTGAATAGATCAATTACAAAGCAGGAAGTTGAAAAGGTGGTATATTCAGCAAAAAAGGGTAAAAGTGTGGGCCCAGATCAGATACCGTATGAAGTTCTTAAATCTCCAATTATAATTGATGTACTCCATGCAATGTTTAATATGTGTTTTGATACAGGTATTTTACCGAGTCTATGGCGGAAAACAATTATCTCACCCATTCCAAAAGACGCTAAGAAAGACAAACGCATACCTCTTAACTATAGGGGAATTAGTCTAATATCTGTCGTAGGTAAATTGTACTCAGCTTTGTTGAACAACAGACTGACTCAATACCTCGATGAAAATAACTTGATAGCGGACGAACAAAATGGTTTTAGACAAAATCGATCATGTGAGAATCACGTGTTTTCAGTATCTTCTGTGGTTAAAAACCGATTGTTGCAGAAGAAAGACACTTTTGATACTTTTATCGATCTGCAAAAAGCATTTGATTCTGTGAATCGAGATATGTTATTGTACAAAATGATTTCAAATGACATTGACGGTAAATTCTACAATTCCTTCAGAACTATATTGTCAAATACTTCATCATGCGTGAAAATTAACGGTTATCTCACTGATTGGTTCCCGATCATGTCCGGGGTCAAACAGGGAGATTGTAGTTCGCCGACGAGTTTTGCCCTCTTTATAAATGACCTTATCGAAGGTATAAAATCACTAAACAAGGAAGTTAACGTCGAAGAAACAAATTTATGTTGTTTAGTGTATGCAGACGACATTTTATTATTGAGTGAAAATGAAAACGACATGCAAGACATGTTAGATTTTGTATCGAAATGGTGTAAGCAGTGGCGTATTCGAATAAATAATACCAAGTCAAACGTTGTCCACTTTAGAAATAAAGGTAAAAATCGCAGCAATTTTGTATTTAGACTTGAAGATAATGTTGTCGACTACGTATCTGTATATAGGTATTTGGGTGTTCATATTCATGAACATTTAGACTTCTCCCACACCGTATAAATTTTGGCAAAGTCTGGTAGTAGAGCTTTAGGTTCCATGATCTCAAAAAATCATAATTATAAGGATATTGGGTATAAAACATTTACAAAATTGTACTACTCATGTGTTGTACCAGTTTTAGACTACTGTTCTTCTGTTTATGGATATGTTAATTGTAACAAAGTGGATAATGTTCAAAATAGAGCCATTCGCTATTTCTTAGGTGTTCATAGATTTGCACCAATACATGCTATTTTTTGGGATATGGGTTGGACTGTTTCACAAGATAGACGAAAAATCAATATGTTACGCTTATGGAATCGTATAATAAAACTCGATGACAACAGAATTACAAAATCCATTTTTAAAACCGACTATGATACAAGAGGTAACACATGGTGCGCACAGATCAAATCCATTCTTCATTCTGTTAATCTGACTGAATTTTATAGACGAAAAGTACATGTAGACATCAAAACTGTAGAAACGAAATTGTTAGATAAATTTAAGAATGATTGGAAAAAGAAAACACAGGATGTGCCAAAACTAAGAACTTATGTTAAGTTTAGACGTATTTTTTCATGTGAAAACTACTTGTTATCTAGCATGACAAAGATGGAAAGGTCTCACTTGGCTCAATACAGAAGCGGTATTTTACCACTAAGAGTAGAGACTGGACGATACTCGGGTTTAACTGTAAATGAAAGATTATGTATATTATGCAATAATAACTGTATTGAAGACGAAGAACATTTCATTTTAGTATGTCCAATATACAATGATGTAAGAAGGCCAATGATCTCTAAAGCATGCCTGAGAAACAATGAATTTACTAATCTATCGCTTTCAAATAAACTGATTTATATTACAAACAATATGTTCATATGCTTGTCAAAATATTTAGTTAGTGCTATGTCGAAAAGAAAATTGTTATTGTATCATTAACAAATTATCATTCACTAAACAAATGTGTTAACATTATCCAGATGTATATGTGTGTGCATATGCATGTACGAGTGTGTGTGTGTATGTATGTGTGTATGCATGTATGTATATATGTATGTATGTGTGTATGTGTGTGGTATGTATATGTATATACGTATGTGCGTATATATGTGTATATGTATGTATGTGTGTATATATGTATATAGATGGGTGTAAAGCGTGAACCCAGTGAAATATTTAATATTTATCTCACATTTCAATTCATTATGTAGATATGTTAAAGTGACTGATAGGCGAAACATGGCCGGGTGTCCTTGCCTGATGTTTCGTTTTTATTCATATTTTGTACGTGTCACCATGTCACTATAATAAAATTATCTTGTCTTATCTTATCTTATCTGTATATTACTACATATGTTGTAAGGTTCGAACATTGTTAATGAATCCAGTAATTTAAACACATTCTACACCATTCCCTCATACCATTGTTGTTACGCAGTATATATACTTATAACGATATCATATCAGCCACATCATATCTATATTCTGGACTTAGCGCCCAGAGAAGACAAATATCAGTTCGCACCTTCGCGCAATCTGAACAGGATCTACTCGTTCGGCGTTAAGTCGTACATGAATCTATGAATCCTGTACAGAACGGTTTCGACTAAACACGCGTGATTGGTATGTAAAGTTAACGTCACTTACATTAATTTGACTCAACCCCTCTACGGACAACGGTCTTCGCATTTTGTGACGCATATGCGACGGCAATTTTGTTTCTTAATCTGCCTATTCTGATCAATTGATTTATTCAGCTGCTTCATCGTTATATGTGTGTTCATTAATGAGACGGGGAACTCGTTTGAACAACGTAACACGAATAACGACATGCACGTACAGTCATTAACTTAATGGCAATTGCGATTAATTCATAACATAGATAATCGAATACTTCTTATATCAAAACATTTTTCAAAGACTTCAGTGTAACTTATATGACACATGCAAGAGCCTTCAGTGGAGTTTGACTACGTTGAGTTGCTGCACACTAATTTGGATTTCTCACTATTTGCAAACTCATTAAGTTCGGGTTCCGTGTGGCATGGCGGCCTTTATATCATATACCGTGAGCGACCAAACTGTTTTACTGAACGCAAAGTATTACGTAGCTGTTATTTGATTAATGAATTGGTAACAATGAGCTCCCAAACTGTTTCACTGAACTCAGAGCTTTAATTAGCTGTAATGCAATAGGTGGATTGGTAACCCTGAGCTTCCGAACTGTTTCGCTGATCGCATGGCGTTCAGTTGCTGTAATTTGATTAATGAATTGGTAACCGTGAGCTTCCGAACTGTTTCCATGAACTCAGAGCTTTAAATAGCTGTAATGCGATAGGTGGATTGGCAACTGTGAGCGCCCAAACTGTTTCACTAAACGCAGGGCGTTCAGTTGCTGTTATTTGATAAATGAATTGGACACAATGAGCTTCCGAACTATTTCTCTGAATTCAGAGCATTAAGTAGCTGTAATGCGATAAGTGGATTGGCAACCTTGAGCTTCCGAACTATTTCGCTGAATTCAGAGCATTAAGTAGCTGTAATGCGATAAGTGGATTGGTAACCATGAGCTTCCGAACTGTTTCACTGAACGCAGGGCATTAATTAACTGTTATTTGAGTAATAAATTGGTAACCGTGAGCTTCCGAACTGTTTCTATGAACTCAGAGCTTTAAAAAGCTGTAATGCTGTAAACTGTAATTTAAAAAACTGTTTAATTGAACGCAGGGCGTTTAGTAGCTGTTATTTGATTATTGAATTTGCAACCTTGAGCTTCCGAACTGTTACACTGAACGCAGGGCGTTAAGTTGCTGTAATTTGATTGGTGGATTGGTAATCGTGAACTACCAAACTGTTTCACTGAACACAATGCAGATATACTTATTTACCATGGCATGTCAAATGTCAGATTATAAACAGTCATTATATTGTATACAGTGACTAAGAGCTGCCAGGATATTATAATCATGTCAGGATAGGTCAATAGATTCTCCAAGTGGATAAGAGTTATCTCAAGACCATAAACAATGTATGTGACTGAGAGCTATCAAGATAACTTAACGATTTTACCCGTGGCTAAGAGCTATTTATATAGTTCAAAAAATGTCATAATGTGGATAAGATTTCTCAGGATAACCTAACGATGTCATCCCATGAATGAGCTATCATAATAGCCCAATGATGTCACCATCTGGTTGAGTGCTATAAAGATATTCACATCGTTTAACCCAGTAGCTAGGAACGATCAGGATAATAAAATAATAACATCCCATTGATGAAAGCTATCTAGATAGTAAATTCAGTGCTCACCATGACTGTGAGTTATCACGATAGCTAAATAAAATCACCCGGTGGCTGAGAACTATTAAGACAGCTAAATTATATCACTCCGTGGCGTAGGGTTATTAAGATAGCTCAAATTCATCCTGTCGATGAGAAATATCAAGCTACTGAATGATTTCATCCGTAATGAGATCTATTAGGATAGACCAAAGACTTAACTCTCTGGCTGGGATCTATATGATTTTATAGGATAGTGCATCCTGAGACTAAGAGCGATCAGAATAGCCCTATTAGTTAACCCTGTTTATGATATTATTTAGGATAGCTAAATTTTTACCCTATGAATGGGAGCTATAAGGATAGCCCAATGGTTTCACCCTGTAAATGAGAGCTTTCAGAATATTGATTTTACTTGTGTATGAGAGCTATCAGGGTTGCCCGATGGTTTTACCCACTGGATGAAAGATTAAGGATAACTCAATAGATTCAACATTTGGCTAAGATCTATCAGGATCATATAGTAATGTTAGGATAGCTAATTAATGTCACCCCGTAGATGAGAGTTAGTAAGATAGCTAAATGATGACACCCCGTTGATAACCTATCGGGATAGTCCGATAATATCATCCCGTTGCTGAGATATATTGAGATAGCTAAATGATGTCACCCTGTGGATGAGACCTATCATGATAGCTAAATGATATCACCCCGTGGATGAGAGCTATCATGATAGCTTAATGATATCACCCCGTAGATCAGACCTATCAGGTAAGCTAAATGATGTCACCCCGTGGATGAAAGCTATCATGATAGCTAAATGATGTCACCCGGTGGATGAGACCTATCAATTCCTGGATTCCATGAGTATACTTTCTTACATGAATACTTTTCATATTCTGTCTTGGTTTGTTCTTCAGCTGCAGTTTTGAAATATGTGAGAAAGGATATAAAACCTATACGTCTTTTTTCTATCATTTCTCTATCGGAAAGTCCAAATTGTATATTTTATCATTTGTATATGGATTAAATGACTGGAGTGCAGATTAGCCGATGCAAAGTGTATGCAAATTATACAGGCTGTTTTTATAGAACTCGACCGGGTTGACTAAGGTTTATAAACGTCGAACTGTATGGGCTTGACACAGTGTTGATTGTATATCACGGATCAGCAACGATGGCTGTGTTGTCCTTCTTATTGTTTTTGTGACATGCATTCAGACGGTGTCAAGTCTGAACCTTCCAGTCAATTCCCATCCTAAGATTCCAGTGATGACTACATGCGACTTCGGGCTATTATAAAGAGATGAACTCTTACTTTAGGCTGTATATGTTAAACTTTGACCTAAAATGATACCCCGATCATTAAGATATCTGGCAAGACAAATCCGGAAATATCGTCATTTATCCTGCTGAAAATGTTCTATTGACTGCCTTTGGCAAGCCTGCAAGACACATTCATTTTGCCAACAAATACATCTAAGATGTTCAGAAATTCGGTGGTACAAAGGAGCCTCTCATTCGTTATTTTCTGGTGGAGGCTAAAACCGTTATGGAAACATCACGCAAAGATACTGCGAGGTGGTTTTGTTCAAGCGGTCTTGATATGAATGTCGACACGTCTAAAAGTCCTAATCAATTTAGACTAGATGCAATCTCGACGGAACTGCAGCGTCAAAATGCCCCAAAAATCACTCCATGGTCACGTTTTACCGTAAAGGAAACGCAGAGAAAGGATACATTATGTTACCGAACCAAAGACGTAGCTGTCCCCGAAAAGCGCGTCACTAAATATAGTATGGACCGTGAAATCCCGAAATATTGTGATTGGGCATTGCAGGAATTATTTTCCGATTAAACTGGACATTTTGCTTGAAGGCAACACGTTCAATACCAATGATGCGGTAAGACAATCTGATCACTATGAGATGTTCTTGATTCGAAGAAAAGTCCTGCTTACAATGATATAGGAGATACAGGTGTTCTTCGGGAAGGGCGGACTTCCATTCAGAGTTGTAAATGCAAGCTAGCCGTGATAAAAACGTTGTCGTCCGTTCCCAGATTACATACAGGATTAAACTCGTCGAAGATCTAACGCAATTTACACTGGACACAGTTGAAGAGTAGTAGTAATCAATCGTGTTAAGCCATCAAACGTAGCAGATATCAATTGCTGGAACCGTTTCAGGTCGTCCGTTGATCAGTTCGACAACCTACAACGGATATCACCTTTATACGACGGATCTGAACTTCTCACCTATGCTAAAAAGGGGACGGACTGTCTCGAAAGAGACTACGATATTTATATCCGTAGTGCAGTTTACCCTACAGTTGTCTCCATATATGGGGTTACCGGTGAGGAATACCGATTTTATCCTGATACACAGGTGGCATAGTCCAACAACGAGAAAGTGGGTACTTTGTTAATCTTCAACAACGGGGCGCCCGTGAATCTGTGTATAAAAGGGAAGCTGTATACAGTACAAAGTATTCTGGACAATAGCCTTCACTCAGGTTTGCGTGACTTGAAGCAAACCATAGGTGAAATGACAGCAAATGGAGTTGATGGAGTCGTTAACGTTCCACAACTGTTTATCAAATGTCCGAAAACCAAACAGTAGAGATAACTTAAACCCTTCTCCCGCAAATGACGAATTTACAGCTAACGACTTTGAAAACATTCAGGCAACTAATCATGGAAAATATTAATTGATAAGAAATAAACGTGAAATAATGTTTACTGACGATAGTTAAATCAGTGTGAAAAATGTATGAAATGCACGTGGGAAAGGGTTGATTTAGATTATAGTAAAAACAAAGTACATACAGTATATGTATCACGTTTGAATCTTTTTATACTCGACCATTGAAATGACTTGGTTTAATGTGGTAAACATACGTTGAATAGCATTTGAACGACTTTTAATTTCGAAGTTATACATATGACCACGTGTTTAGTAAAGGGCGTGATTTGCTTGCTAAAGAAACAACAACAAATAATTACTGCTCCTAAATTGTATATCAATTACAATATAAAAGTTTGATTATATTTTCGCAATAAATGCTTCATGTTATTTCCACACTTGTTCTTGTTTGAATAAGGATGCAACCTCTCCGTGCAGCTCAGTCGGTAGCGACGCGTTCTGTCTATCCAGGGGTTGTGAGTTCGAATCCTATCTCGGCCAACACTCTTTCCGACGCTATAATCATATAGCCTTATCTCAACACCGGATATATCCTCTTCACCACGTTTTCCCAGTTGAATACGCATTTAACAGTTTATTGAGTTCTAGTATTCAAAGTCCACCGGCCCACAATACAATACAATAATTTAGAGCAGTGAAAATATAGTAAATATTATAAATACAATGCAATACACAATATCATAATAGCAAAATGAATGTGAAAATATCGAACAGGGCAAGAACATACATAATACATACATATTATGATTGTAGATAGCGTTAAACATATGACATTCAGCTTAATAAGTGATGTGACGATGAACTGAAACGTAGCATTTTAATATATTCTGACACATATAAAGCAGACGACCTTCGAAAACTTTGTTCACTAATTACACTTTCATTTATAGATATTCACTGCAGTTTCGAAATATATCTTGAAGGTCGTCGGCTGCAGATTTGATTATGTGGAAAAGGGTTACATATGTAAAAATGTTTTGTATCTACGGTGGCCTAGTGGTAGTTTGAGACTTGACGCCTTGGATTTGATTGATTCCTGCTCACAACGAACTTGGTACCGTGCCATAGGCAATCACAACCAATGGGCACTGTCGCTAACAACCGATCAACGAACTCCGGTCCAAACCAGACATCTATACTGAACATGTATGTGAAGGAGAAACGGGCAATAAATGTGACGTCAAATACAGTATGGGGATGTACAGTTATGCCTGACGGACATGTCGTACTCGCAGGTCTTAAATTGTTTGACGAAAACTTCCTTTGTAAAAGCCAGGTACCCGTTACATCAGTAGACGTGTCTACTATAAATGGTACTGACTTCATTGTTACACAAGGTAACCATAACAAACTCCAGCGAGTAAGGATATTCCCGGGGATGATGGCGAAGAAAACATTGCAGATGGATAGAAACTGTGACGGTGTAGATGTTCATGGTGAAGAGATCTACGTAACCTGGCGTGAAGCTCCCGGTAATGGTGAAGTACGAGTGCTCAACATGGACGGTTGAAGACACCGGCCGGAATGTATGTGGATGGAGAAGATAACCTGTTAGTGTGTGGATATCGTTCTAATATTGTACATTTAGTCCGACATGACGGTACACAAGAGAAGATATTGTTGTGAATGACGGACGGGATACACAGGCCATTGTATATATCGTTCGGACCCAGTGATGGTTGCCTATTAGTCGGTTTAAATCCGAACGCTAAAACTGATCAAAACTTGATCATATTCAGTACTAGATAAGCCCATGAGTGTCTCGGATAGCCATTATATTATGTCTTATAACATGCCGATGGCGAAAACAAGTAGTTTCTTATTTGCCGACGTGCTACATGTAAGTACAACACTTAGAAAACAAATGACGTTGGCCGATGATCGGGGATCTAGATACCCTTTTGTCCGAATGCGTGAAAACGCGTGAAAATGACGTCATGTTTGTCGGGTTGAAAAAAGCGTCTTCACGTACAGGTGAATATGTTGTTATTATTGTTAAACTCTAAAAATACATTTACCCAATAGACATTCATGTTCGACCCAATGGCGTCTTATCTGACATGATACAGCAGTAACAATCACTTGGCACTGCCGGTAACAACCGACCAACTAATTCCGGTCAAAACCACTCAAAACCAGTCATCTATATTGAACATGTCTGTGAAGGAAAAATGGGCAATAAATGTAAACCATTTTTTTATAATTTCATATTTTAGTGAGTATAATACATTGTTCAAATTGTTATACTTTTATGCAGCTTTACCCAAAGTTAGTTTGTACATAAGAACACTGAAGATTTGGGTATGCATTTGCGAACGTAGTCTCACACATATTATGTGTGCGTTCATTTAGACATACCCGAAGCCTCATCTCACACATCGGCATGCTCTGTGTGCGTACATTTATACAGATGCGTAGTCTCATCCCACACCATGGCCTTCTCTGTGTCCGTACATTAAGACAAACCCGTAGTCTCACACATAGTATGTATGCGTTCATATAGACATACCCGAAGCCTCATCTCACACATCGGCATGCTCTGTGTGCGTACATTTCTCTGTTTGCGTACATTAAGACAAACCCGTAGTCTCATTACACACCTCGGCACGCTCTGTGTGTGTACATTTAGACAGACGCGTAGACTCATTCCACACCACTGCCTTCTATTTGTGCGTACATTAAGACAAAAACCGTAGTTTCATCACATACCACGGCATTCTCTGTTTGCGTACATTAAGACAAACCCATAGTCTCACCACACACCACGGCCTTCTCTGTTTGATTACATTTAGACAAATGTGTAGTCTCATTACACACCAGGACCTTCTCTGTTTGTTTACATTAAGACAAACGCGTAGTCTCATCACAAACCACGACCTTCCCTGTTTGTTTACATTTAGACAAACGCGTAGTCTCATCACAAACAACGACCTACTCTGTGTGCGTACATTTAGACAAACCCGTAGTCTCATCACACACCATGACCTTCTCTGTGTGCGTACATTTAGACAAACCCGTAGTTTCAGCACACACATTGACTTTCTCTGTTTGTGTACATTTAGACAAACCCGTAGTCTCATCACACACCATGACTTTCTTTGTGTGTGTACATTTAGGCAAACTAACTACATAATTCGGAAAACAACTAAAAATCCACATGTAACTTACGATTTAATTATCAGACCACTGTAGGAATGTGAAGGCTGGTTTTTTAATCTAAACGTGTCACAGCATTTTGGAGGCCTTATATTCTATGTCGAGGACCTTATTCGTTTCTGTATGAAGGATTAAACCATACATAATGTGTACCATCGTCAAACAATGTTAGTAGGTTTCTCGTGAAGGACCATTAGTTCTCGATTGTATACAGCCATTACGAACAGTGTATAAGACTACATATGAGCCCTTGCTTTAGGATTTAAGAAAAGTACAGCACGGACAATAAGGACTTTAATAAATGTCCAAGCAGTATCATAATTAGCACCCACTGTTCGACTTTAAGCAACGACATTTGTGTTAGTTCGTTTTAAAGATATTAAACCAATACCACACATAAATACAATACGAACACTTGGGACCTTAATAAGTATCCAAGTATTAATCGACTTATCACTCACTGTTCGCCTTTAAGTCAAGACATCTTTGTTAGTTCATTTAAACAGAAACTTACCCCGTAAAACCCATATACATTTATAATGTATAGATGTTTTTATTGTCGGTTTTGTGTATTATTACCCTTTTCATATTTAGTGTTATATAATTGTGTATTTTTTTCCTTAGATTAAATATGCATGTGCTACTGATTTTTTTTTAAATGCTTAATAAATACTGAGTGCTTACCATTTTGATAGAATTGCTTTTTATAATTTACTCCCTTGATGATATTGATATTTCTCTGGTTGTGTTTGCTACACAATTCCCGTATAAGCCTGTCGTAATATATTTTCAATAAGAGTCAGGTGAGACTGTACGTTCGCATGAAATATCCGCTTGCATGGAGTGTGTTTGCTTGTATGTATGGTTTTTTACGCCGCTTTCATCAATGTTAAGTTATATCACGACGTGTCCTGGGTAAGTTACCAGTAATACTGGCCCACTTATCCTAACACCAGCGAGTTGTGAGTCGGTAAGCTGACTCCACAACCATGAGCATCAAAAAGGGAAATCACTGGCTACCATTTGTTTTTAAATACTTGGTATGACCCGGCCGTGGATCAAGTCTGTGACCTGCTGCACCCTAGGCGGACGATCTACCACTACATCAAGGAGGCAGTTATTACATGCAGAACAAATCTAGATATACTTTCTGACAACAAATAGTATTGTTGTTTCCATAGTTGATACTACATACTACTACTCATATTCCTTTACCGGGTTCGATCCCCAATCGTTATGGTGGATTGTCCTTGGGCAAGATACATTTCCTACATGTAGCATAGTACTGGTTTATCTAGGGATCATGAAAAAGTGAACAGTACTACTCTACTTCCTACTACTCATATCCTTTCACGTTAACCCATGTTCGAGACACATTTATCGTTTTCCACATACAACAGCAGACAATTTTGAAAACCACAAAGTCATCACAGTAAGTTCCAATCGTTCTATATAAAACACAGCGTGTGTGGTCTATACAGGTAAATTATCTAAATGAGTTGTGCTAGCAGACAGGAGAAATATTGTAATAATATTGAACAAATCAGAAAGTCGTTTGAAATTCCTAGTTCCATGAACATATGCAATGTATTTGCTATTTGTGTCGGTCATTGTATAGACAGAGATAAAGATAGTAGTATGTTTCCTTGGGAACGAACGCTTACCGTCGCTTTTCAGTTATCACATAAAAGCCAGGCATCATGTAACGTTCCAGATCATTTGATATCGTCAATATACGTAAAAGGTCCATATTTAACCACAGCTATGGTGCTATATTTGAATGTATCTGAAAGTGTACTTTATAGAGTACTTTGTAAGACTATCAATATCTTAATTTTAAAGAAGAACGATAGTTTCCAACATTAGTTTACAATACGACTACAACTACAAAACCCGGAAGCAAGTGAATATCTATTGTCTATGAATTTATTCGGTTAACCGATTAACCGGTTATTAATATCGGTAACCGTTGACTTCTCTAATATTGGACCGAGCCCCGATAGCTCAGTCGCTAGCTGTGAGTTGAATCCCGGCTCGGCCAACTTTCTTTCCGACGTTTGACAAAAATCAATGCGACTTGCGTCATTTGTTTTCCACCAATGGGCTAAGTCTATGTGTAAACACAGATTGTACTGGTGTGAAAAACTAGGAAACACATGAGTAGGTGAACTGGCCGCCGTGATATGACTGAGAAAATGTTAAAACAAAAAGGTTAAATCCCAATCAATCAATCCCTAATATTGGCAATTTAATGTTTAAAAGATATTGATCCCCACTGTTAGCTAACAAGAAAAAGAAGCATTCAATTATCCTTTGGCATACACTTCGCCATGATAGGGGCGCCAGATATCAGTATGTGGAAACCAAGTCTAAAAGAGGAGTTGTCTTTTCACACGAAATATATGGACAGTGAAAATTCTTAATTAGTAACTCATCTGAGTATGTTAATAGTTTCTTGTTTTAAGGTTTAGACAATTATTCTTAATCCAGTACAAATGTAGAGTTCAGTATAGTCTATTATAAGTAAGAAGTACTCGGGACAAACATTGACACCAAGAAAGATTGATTATTTGGTGTTTTACGCCGCTTTCAACACTTTTGCAGTTATATCGCGGCATTTCCTGGGTAAGTTACCAGTACTACTAGTCTATTTATCCTGACACCTGACAGTCAGTCGTAATGCTAATTCCGAAAACCTGGGCGCCATGGAGGGCTGCCATTATTACCGGTTTTAAACCCTTTGGTATGACTCAACCGGGGATCGAACCCACGACCTCCAACACCCGAAGCGGAATCTCTACCACTACACCATCAAGATAAAAGAACACCATTCTATTAACTCTCTGCCACATGCCGATGTTCAAAATTAGATTTTTAACAATTTGCCTCCTTTGTCTCCTACATTAAAGGATAACGTTTGTCCTAAGTCGTCTGCTGCATATGTTGTGTTTATGTGAAAATTTCAATAAATTTCTTTTCTTCTTTTGCCACCATGTTTTTAAAAATGTTTGCTGAAGAGGTGTTTTAATGCGTCTAAGTGGAGAAAAGGGCTGAGTGGCTAGCTGATGTAGTGCTTGAACATTTTATGGTATAATGATACACGGTTACAGACTAATATTACAAGACGTAGCTTAAAGCAATAGGCTATGCATCGGAGTACCACATATACCAACTCGGTATTATTATGGATAAACCGAGTTAGTATATGCCAAGGCTTTTGACAGAACGCCACAAGACGAACGAGGTTAGTATGTCAACATACCAATATTTTTAATTAAGAAACACATGCGTTTCTTACCACTCCATTGCTCATGACGAAATGATTCTTGGAACACACGCCAAATCTAAGCAGTGGGACCGAGCTTATTTACCTAGTTCGAAACAACTGCCGCTTTCTACTTGTAAGGTCATATTCATATCATACCAAGTTTAGACAGAAATGATTTTTATCAAAATCCCAGACAAATTCCAACCCGAAACACTTTTTTTTTAATTTTATTTTTTTATTATAGATTCATTTTAAAAAAGGAAATTGTTTTGAAACCTTTCCTATATCCATGGCTTTGTTTTTGTTTTCGAGAGTTAACAAAAGCCATTGAACTTTCGAACTTTCGAAGTTTTTAATTCACTTTACCGAAGATAGAATGAATTGCATATTTAGATGGCATTACACTGACATAAAATCCACCTAGAATGGAGAGTGTGTAGCTATACAGTGTTTCCTTTCTTATATCATGGTCATTAACTAGATGAAACAATACAACCGGTCTTCAAGTTAGTATATTATACAATTATAGTTTGGAAAGATACGGTTATCTCCTAACACCGTGGTATTTACATTTAAGTTCTCTTTCTATGCTATTTCCGTGCATAACTTACACTCTCATGTTGGTCTGCATCGAGCTTTATTTATAGATAAATCAATGCCTAAATCTGATCATAACATACACTGTTCAGAAATACCAACTCATACCTTATCCCACGTACGTACCCATATATACTTAGATGTTGCTTTTATTAGTTTTATTCCTTTAAAGCATTGTTGACAATGCTCAACGCGTTTTGATCAATATCGCATGTGTCCATAGTGTTTAAGAACAAGAGACTGGTGTTCAGATCGTGGCAATTATTTTTTATTTATAATATGTTTATGAGAGACTTAAATTTGGTAGATTATGCATACAACTTTACACTGAAAATATGTTCCGAATTGGATAGGGGGTTATAAAGCACTTAAAGTACCAATCAAGTTATGTGACTTGGTGTTCAGATCGTGGTCAATATTTTTATAAGTTAATATAGTGTCAATGATTTTTACAATTTCGACGAAAATCACATCTTAGTGTCTTCTAAGTATCGATGCAAAGTCAGGAATCTGTTGATTATTCACTATTCACATCGGCAAGAAGGACCCTCATATTCAGACAACGCTCACGTTTGTATATATAAACATGTAAATATGTTTTGCTACAGGTAACTGCAGAACCTAATATTATTGCAGGTTATTGTCTACAATAGCAATGAACTGAATATCACTTTATGTCATATAACTCCTTTATTTAGTTGGCTGGCGGAGAGAGAGAGAGAGAGAGAGAGACGCACATACAGACAGACAGACATGTAGGTAGAACGGCAAACATGCAGGCAGAACGACAGACAGCCCACGAGCCAGAAAGACAGACAGACATACACACAAATAGTAGGAAAAACGAACAAAGGCAGACACCGACATACAGACAGACAGAGAGACATAGAGACATATGAAGATTTACATATTGTGGAACCCTTCGTCTTTTATAAAATCACCCTGGGGCTTTATATTATAAGTTATATTTGTGTCTCTAATTTTTTCATACGACAATCCGTTCAATTAATTAACAACAGAACAGAATGTTATTAACGAATACATATCAATATATCTTGTTACATACAAAACATATTTACATAACATTTAACATCGTGTAATAAACAATAGATAAAGTTACAAGATCTGAGGAGAATGAACAGATATTTTAAATTTCATAGATATTTTAACAATTACATAATTAAATAGAGATGTCGCTTAAATCTAGACAGAAATATATCTAACGAAGACACGTTTCTTTACTTACGATACATTTTTAAGTTTAATAAGTCTCTTTACTTTTCGGGAATATCTCTTAAAGGTAGATACATATGAATCCAGGTTAAAGATATATCGTTTGTATTGCTTAATATTAAATCAAAATAAAACTGTTTGCAATATAACTCTGTTTACAGTTTTCAAAGTTGAAGATGTTATTAGACTCGAGAGAATATTGATGCGTGTCGGCAGTATAAAGGTTTTGTGTGAGCCTCTAATAGAATATGAATATGTGTCCAGAAGGATAGGTGTCTACTGAGAGAAAGCCGTTAAACCCCAAGCAACGTGACAAATACACAAGCAAGATCAAGATTACCAAGGTAACATGTGTTCATTTCTTTTCTATACAAGATATGATTTTTATGTAATTTCTCCTATTTGAGTATCGGGTACACACAGCTCAAAAGGACAATTAATCAACAACACATGTTATATAATCAATACCATTACTACAACTAAAAGTCCAAACATATATCTACCATTGACATGTATCTATCAATTCAGATTAAGTTCATGTGACAAAAAACAAACAGAAGGTAGTCCGAGTGCAATACCTTGGCCATTTCTGGAAAGACCATTTGGTCTTTAACGTGTAAAATGCATTTACTATGATCTTGTACCGAATTAATGCATATTAGTTCAAAGAACAAAGATAAGTAGGTCTATGCTTTAGGTAATGAGTGTGGAATACCCTACACATTTCATTAAAGGATCTTTCGTTCTTTAACGTGTAAAATGCATTTACTATGATCTTGTAAAGAATTAATGCAGATTAGTTCAAAGAACAAAGATAAGTAGTTCTAAGCTTGAGGTAATGTGTGTGGAATACCCTACCTGTTTCATAAAAGGACCTTGGGTTCTTTAACGTGCTCAATATTTTCACCGTTCACGTGTATCTGACAAACGCAGATACATTCAAGAGACAAAGGTAAATACAAGCTTCTTGTAGACTGTGTAGAATATCAATGCCCTTCCAGAAAAGGCCCTTTGTTTTGTTGACGTGCTCAATGTATTGCTGATTGATTCGGAGTGGAATATCCTACATGAAGCCCTTTAAGAAAAAGCCCCTTAGTTTGAAACGTGTTCAATTTATTCACTGTAGACATGTGTCTAATCTATGCATAAAAGGAGTTCAAAGGCAAAACAAACAATACAAGCTAAATTAGTCCGTTCCCGGTAGCCTAGTGGTTAAGGCATCATATTCTGCCTTTTCTAATCTATTGATTTATTCAGCTGCTTCGTTGGTAGATATGTGTTTAATGTTGAGACAGTAGACCAGTTTTAAAGACGTCACACGAAAACCGACATTCACAGTCAAGAAATTAACACATATCTACCAACGAAGCAAATGTGTTTCTTACCATTATAAACCTGTTAAATAACAAAATAAACTAATTCATGCAGATTTCTGAAAAGGGTTTATTTAAAGGGTTTCACAGATGAGGACACAAACTATACCAAATGAAATTCTACCTTGTAACAATAAACGATCACTCATACGTTTACATATTAAACAAAACAAGAGGGCTATGATGGCCCTGGATCGCTCACCTTAATTATACAATGTACTGCAATGCAAAACACATCAAGACAATTATTCTGAATGCAACCTCCACAGTGCTAACAAGATTTTCCTTCATTTGGCCTAGTGATCTATATTTTTTTACCTGATATGATCCATATTCCAATATTTTCTAGATATCATCAAGACAACATTCTGACAAATTTTCAACTTGCTCAAAGTAAAAATGCGGCCTCCGGAGTTTAAACAATATTTTCCTTTATTGACCTTGTTTCTGACCCAATATGACCCATATTCGAACTTGGCTTAGATATAATTTAGATAAACATTCTCATTAAATGTCAAGCTGCTGTAGCAAAATATGCGTCTTCTACAGAGTTGACAAGATGTTCCTTCAATTTGACCTAATGACCTATTTTTTGACCCAACATGACCTTTGATCGAATTTGACTTACATATCATCAAGAAAAACATTCTGATAAAGTTTCATCATGCTCAAGTTAAAAATGCAGTATTAAGAGTGTTAACAAGATTACCATTCAATTTAACCTAGTGACCTAGTTTTTAACCCGGCATGACCCATATTTGAACTTGGCCTAGATATTATTTAGACAAACATTCTGACCAAATGTCAAGCTGCTTAAGCAAAAATGCGGCATCCAAAGTGTTAATAAGATTTTCCTTCAATTTGGCCTAGTGACCTAGTTTTTGACCCGGCATGACCCATATTCGAACTTGGCCTAGATATCATTCAGCTCAATATTAAAAATATGCGGCTTTTACAGAGTTAACAAGATTTTCGCTCAATTTGGCCTAGTGACCTACTTTTTAACCCGACATGACCCATGTTCGAACTTGACCTACATATCATCAAGACAAACATTTTGATAATGTTTCAACACGCTCAAGTTGAAAATGTGGCTTCCAGAGTGTTAACAAGATTTCCCTTCAATTTGATCTAGTGACCTCGTTTTTGACCTCATATGGCCGAGTTTCGAACTTGTCCAAGATTTGATGGAGATGAATGTTATGATAAACTTTCATGAAGATTGGATGCAAAATGTAGCCTTTAGAGTGTTTAAAAGCTGAAACGCACGACGGACGACGGACGGACGCCGGACAAAATGTGATCACAATAGCTCACTTTGCACTTCGTGCATAGGTGGGCTAAAAAAGAAGCAGACGACATGGAAAATATCAAATCTTACATATGAAAACTCTATAGAAACGAAAGTATAATCGTTGAATGGAGATTGTTCAAGTCATCTGCCGTGAATTTGTCAAAATGCTTCTGCGTCTGGAGAAAGGGTTTATTATTCATTATGGGTTTGGGGCAAATATCCTTTCACGGATACAAACTACCTTTCTTTTCTCTTTTTTGTCTTCCAAACTCTTTATTTTCATCAGAATTCATAGCAAAACAGTATAGCTTAGAACAAATTGCAAGTGCATAAATTATATATTATTTATCTTAACTCTCATTGTTTATACTTATCTTGAGTAATTTCTCCCATTCTTCCAAAAGTGATCTGTATCCGAGAAAGGGTTAACCCTTACCCACATACAACAAATCCGAAGCAGACGACTTCAAAACCATAGTGTCAAAAGATGTGAGAAATCTCCATAAATAAGAGTTTAATTATTCAAAAGAGTCGAAAACATTGTGACAAAAGGAAAAATTACTCATTATGAGCAATTTCACCTTTTGTTACAATGTTTTCAAAAGTCGTCTGCTGCACAGGTGTCGGAAAGCGTCTGTATGAGGGAAAGGGTTAAATGATTAGGTTCTTAAATCCATTCTATAGATCAAATTGAATACAAATCAATATATCCGTTCAGATATAAAACATTGATAACGCTGCAAGTTTACACTACAATGTTTACAGCTATTAACCCTTTCCTTCAATAATCCATACACATGTAGCATGACAGCAAAATATAATATTATACAAAAAGAAGAAATTTCTGTCTCGTTATAAACTATAATGGATTAGTGGAATTGAAATGTAAAGCAATTCAGGTTTGAATATTTAGGGTTTGAAGTAAAGCTATTTTATATAAATATTGTGATTTTTTTTATACTGCTTTTTGCAGTAGAGTTTTTTTGAGAAATTGATCAAAAATAACAAGTTGCAAATTTATATCAAAAGGGTTCTTTACTTCCAATTTTACACTGTTTTCCTAAACCATTTATGAAGCAGACGACTCTAAAACCTTAAAAAATATTCATCATGCCTTATAGCTTTAAATCGAATAACATGTGACCGTTTCTCACATAGAAATGATCTGCAGCAAACGACTCTTAAAACAGCTAGTGTAAGTATCGCATATCACTAACACAACGTAAATTGAAAACATAAAACTTCTCCCTTACCAACATAAAACAGATTTGAAGCTGGTCACTTAAAACATATTTATGCGGAGATAGTGTGAACTTTCATCAAACATTTGTGGTAAAACAAAGAAATTGTTTATCAGAAGCAAATTCTCATTTTGACACGCTGTTTTTAAAAAGTCGTATGTTTATACAGATTTGCCGATAGCATTTGCATATGGGAACGAGAAAAAAGAGTAACATTTCTACGTTACATGTAAGGAAATACAAAATAAAGTAATTTCTTTATCTTTCACAAATATATTTAATCAGCTTCTCTTGTATTCGAAAAGGAGAGCCATGTCTTGGTGGCCCTAGCTCACCCACCTACTTATCATAAAACCATTCCCACATACAACAGCAGACACCTTTCACAGTATTGAGATTAGAATATGAAAACAATATCTATAAATTAAAGTATAATTAATGAATACAGTTAAAGACGTTGTGGCGAAAGGAAACATTGCTCTTTATGAACATATTTTATATTTATCATAATGTTTTCAAGTGGTCAGCTGCAGAGGCGTCAACATTCGTCTATGTGTAGAAAAGGGTTAACACAATATTGATAATGTTGATGTGTCATCATTAAAGTTGCACTCTTATAGAAATTCATAATTTAATATAGGTTAACGATTGTTTTCCCTTAGAAACCTTTATGAGAACATGTTTGATTATAAGTAGACTGTAGTATGAGAAAGCTTTCATATTTTAATTATTTAAATAAAGTTGTTTTTCCCTGCTCGGTAGGTACCTCTTTAAAGGTTGGTGTCTAATACAAACATTCGTGGGGGGCGGGGGGGGGGGGGGGGGGGGGGGGAGGGAATAAAGTGTACACAAGTCAACTGTTATAAATATAACTCAGTTCATTGAAGTACAGATACACAATTAATAAGTGTGTTTATCTAGTGTTAAAGCATTATAAAATTATGCTGTGTATGGGATATACATACTGTGTGAGTGTGGGCTCTTGGGTAACATGTTTGTGGTTAATCCCAAACCCATTCAGTTACTTACTTTTAAAAAAATAGATTTGAACTTTTTTTACATGAGTTTTCTTCCCTCTGGATAGAAATGCCACTTTAAGCTTGTTTCCATGTGTTTTTTTATATTTGATAAATAAATTCATATTTATGGAATCTGTACGAGTTTACCTAAATGGAACATGCGTGAGAATTTTAACATACATTTAGTCAGTGGTTCCTAAAGCGGAAGAGGTTGTGACTAAACAAAAAATGGAACAAACAACTGTTTTTCATACCCACACACACATGTAAACCTCTTCACTGATACACATATATTTAGTACCATGCAGTACAGAAATGTTAACCCTTTCCCATTCAGATAAATTTTGACACAGCTAAAGCAGACGAATTTGAAAACATGATTGTCTAGTTGTAATAAAGTGTACACCCTTTTTGGGTTAAACTGAGTTGGAGCTATTAGTTGAAAAAGGTCCTTCTTGCATGAAACTAAGGGCGAGCTTGTGTATCAATTACATGAATTTAGTCCCATCACAGGCTTGGTAACAATGATTTAAAAAATTAAAACACAATACATAGAAGAGTACGAAATGAATCAGAGCGCTGAAGGCACAGAATTTGTTTGGGTACACAAAACTGTACAAACATTTTCCTTAGCATAGACATACATGTATTTCTTGTGAAAGAAATTGTATAGATCATTACAAGTTCGGGTAAAAGAACAAATGACACATGAATAACAAGATTTTCCATCATTTGGCCTAGTGACCTATATTATCTTTACCTGATATGACCCATATCGAATATGGACTATATATCATCAAGTCAATCATTCTGACAATGTTTCAATTTTCTCAAAGTAAAAATGCGACCTCCGGAGTTTTAACACAATTTTCCTTTAATTTGGCCTAGTGACCTAGTATTAAACATGTTATAACCTATATTTGAACTTGGTTTAGAAATTGTTAAGACAAACATTCTGATCAAATTTGAAGATGCTGAAGCTAATATTTCTTACCCAATATGATCAATATTCAAACTAAACTTAGATATCATTCAGACAAACATTCTGACAACATTAAAAGCTACTGAAGCTAAAAATGCGGCCTCCAGACTGTTAACAATATTTTCCTTCAATTTGGCATAGTGACCTTGTTTTTGACCTGGCATGACCTATATACAAACTTGACCTTGATCATTAAGATATACATTATGACCAAATGTCATAATACTGAGGCACAATATGCGGCTTTTACAGTGTTAAGAAACTTTATATTATAAAGACAATCATTCTGACAAAATTTCATACTGCGGGGGGAAAAATGTGACAGTTAGTGTTAACAAGATTGTCCTTCAATTTGACCTAGTGACCTACTTTTTGACCCGACATGACCCATATTCGAACGGTAATTGTTGGCGACTCACATCGCGGACGCCGGACAAAATGTGATCACAATAGCCTATCTTGAGCACTTCGTGCACAGGTGAGCTAAAGAACTTTCAAACTGTTTGGACGCTTTTCAAATTATTTTGTAGAAGTGTTCCTTGGGTGACCCTCTATCAGATGCCTTCAAGCCTTGTTGATTGGTTAAACGACAAGGGAACGGTGCTTTTTTTCCTTATATGGCTATAGCGGAAACTTAAACAACAGGGCCATAATGGCCCTAGATCGCTTACCTGAATACTGAAATGTGATTCTAATGCAAAACTCATCGAGATCATTATTCCATCAAAGATTTAAAATGATATGCCTAAAGACAAACATTCAGATAAAGTTTCAACTTGCTCAAAAATAAAATGCGGCCTTAGAAGTTTGTACAATATTGTCCTTCAAATTGGCATAAAGACTGTGTCTGGCCTAATATGACCCATATTCGAACTTGACCTAGATATCATTGAGACAAACATTCTGACTGCTGAAGCAAAAATTGCGGCCTCTAGGCTCTAGTGTTAACAATAATTTCTTTCATTTTGACCTATTTACCTACTTGTTTACCCAACACGACCCATATTCAAATTTGACCAACATATCTTAAAGACATACATTCTGATAAAGTTTCAACATGCTGAAGTTAAAAAGATTGTGTTAACAAGATTTTCCTTCAATGTGAACTAGTTTTTGACATCATATGGCCAAGTTTCTAACTCGTCCAAGATTTGATGGAGATGAATGTTCTAATAAACTTTCATGAAGATCGTATGCAAAATGTAGCCTGTAGATTGTTAATAATGGCAATTGTTGACGATGCACAACAGACGGATGCCGGACAAAATGTGATCACAATAGCTCACCTTGAACCCTTTGTGCATAGGTGAACTAAAAATCTTCAACTCCGAAATAAATATTGTGAAAAAACAAGGCCGCCAGTCTATTTTGCCTTATATGGTGAAAACTTAAAAAACCTTCCTAAAAGCCATGTTGATTGGTCAAAAATCCAGGGTCATCATTGCCCTCTTGTTTTATACTACACCTGGTTGCTGTGTTTAGGGAACTATTTCATAATGATTGAACAGATTATATAGAGGTCCACTAAAGGAACATTCTGCTAAACTATCTTGAAATCCCACTATCTTGAAATCCCACAAGTATTATCATTTGTCATTTTGTTATTTTTTATGACATCCTGCGGCCATGTTTTTCAAGAAATCAATATAATTTGAACAAACTGTTGAAAGGGCCTCTAAAGGAACATTTTATCTTAGAATCAGACAAGCTAATTCACAGGAATTTTCTTTTTCTGATGCTATAGCAACCAAAGTTCAGCTTTGAATTTTACATTTTTAAACAATTCTGAAAGAGAACTACAAAAAGAACATTCCCGTTAAGATTGGTTGAAATTTGTCATTTCGTTTACAAAGAGATTCCATTGAAGGTAAATTTTGACAACAGACAGACAACAGTCAGAGAGTGATTATAATAAATCAACTTGAGCCTTATGCTCAGGTGATTTAAAAAAATGTAACAGCAAAAGCATACAAATGATAATATACATTTATTTATATTTCTTAAACATGTTTCTTCCAATTTTATTTATATTTCTTAAACATGTTTCTTCCAATTTTATTTATATTTAGTAAACACGTATTAGTGACTTGTGTAAAGACAATTCCTCTAATAAGGCAAAGACATTTTGAAGCAAGTTTGTAATTGACTTCACAAGATTTTAACTTGATATTCTATTCATTGATTGCTATTAGTATTATTCAGTTCATATGAAAGCCGCAAATACCCCTCAAAATGTGATACTTTGTTGTCCCGCACCAGTACTCAACATACAACTATTTATTTATTAAAAAGATGCTAAGGCATCTGTTTTGTCTTTTCATATAAATTAGACTTCTTCTATTATAAGAACCATAGAATAATGAGAGTATCTTAAGAAGCACAATCTGTGGAAAAATGCAACAGCTATCAAAATGAATGAGTAATTGAAATCATGTAGATAACATTGAGGAAAAGGGGAAAAGTTATACATGTATTTATATGAGCACTTTCTCCTTTTTATCTGATTTATAGAAGTCACCTACTCGCTGCCTGCTGCAGTAGCATCCAAAGTCATTTTCATACGAGAAATGTTCAAATGTTTCAGAGAGACATGAACATCAATTTTAAACTGTAACTTAGGAATATTTTAAAGTCATATTGTTCAAAACATCATGGAAAAAAATGTGAAATCTCTCAAGAAGGAGTTTTCATAATAAAAGGAGAAAATAAAGGGTTTATTTCTCCAAAATATTCCAATTTAATGTGTTCTTAAATCTAGTTAAGAACGCTGATTGTGATATTTTCCTGTCTGTTGCTTGTCCATTTTGTTACACCATGTTTGTGTTGGTAATCATCTATTCACCATGTTCTTTGAACTTTATATCCATAGAAAACAACTGTTAGTTTTCAATAAAACTTTACAAAAACGTTCCCTGTCCAATACTGCATATGTCTTAAACATCTAAATTTAAATTTAAATCACAATTGATGCCAAAACATATCAAACACTTTTTCATAGAGCCTTTTTTTCTTTAAGTTCCTTATCAAAAGATTCTTGCTCGGACCTAACACTTGTTTATGGTAAGTAATTATTGCTATGCTTGAGTGCCAGCCAAACTTCTGTAGGATTGTCACTCAACATTTGACATACCGGTACATGTTTCCTGAAAAGACAAAGACGAGAGCCAAATAAGAAAATATCATAAAATACACCAGTGAGGGAAGCATAACTCTGGAACGTCTAAAACTATTTGTCTACTTTTTGTTGCAAACGAGGTTTTATTGCCTATAAACATTCACATCAAGTTTGATGCAAATTGGATAAGAACTGCTGAAGTTTAAGACCAGACAAGGTCTATGGCTAATTTCAAAAGGCGCATTGATTTATTTGGCTGATTATTAAACTAGGCCCAGAAATTATGGTCACAAACATGTTCACCACGTTTGGTGTAGATCGGAAGAAAACTGTTTGACGAAGAGAGCAGACAAGGCTATTTTGGATAATTCAAGGCAATATTATTAAAGTGCCTTAGGTAATTTGACTGATTGACCATACATTATGGCAACACACATTGACATCAAGTTTTGAAAAGACGAAATGACAAATGTTCAACTAAAGAGAGCAGACTTGGCTAATTTTACCAATTTTGGAAATGTTTGACCTAGAGACAGCTAGTCAATCCATAGATTATCACGATATACAGCCTTATGGGCGAATAACAAGGGTTGTTCTGAGTAACAAATTAACCCTTACCAACATACAGACACTTTCTGATACCTCTGATTTGACCTGATAACTTTAGAAAATATTGTGGCAAAAGGAGAAATTGCTCATTGTTAGTGATTTCTCCTTTGGCTACAATATTTTTAAAAGTCGCAATGTTTTCAACTGCATTTAGTAATTAAGTTTTCATTGATATTCTTTTTATTTTTTATTTTTGCCTATAAGCTTTCAAACTTGTCTGCTACATATTTGTTGTATGTGGGAAAGATTTAAATTAAATCAAACAATGAGAAAAGAGTTTGATTTGGTATGGAATGGAAATGTCATAAAAAGACTGATTTCATTATTGACATAGAATACTCTTGGAGTTAATGATAGATTGATTGGGCTTACGCAGCAGTCGCTGTTTCAATCATTGTTAAGGTCATGATCACGCATATCATGGCGGCCAGTCCAACTGCTCTTATATTTCCTAGCTGTCTCTCAACAGTACTCCACACAACATACTTTCTAAGCAACTAGTTACTTTTCCACATATACTATACGTCAGAGGTGTGAACCAGAGAGGATTAGACGTGTTTTTTTGCGCGCGTTATAAATTTTGAAATATAAATGGATATATCGTGGTAAAAGTGGACTTGAGAGACTTTATAATGATTGAATGATTGTACCATTCTCAGAATTGTTATAGCATTGTTATGGGAAGAAGAAAAGGACGTAGAAAGCGTAATGAGAGAGATAGTAGTGACAGTGATTTAAACCAAAGTGGAACAAAGAGAATCAGAGGCCCTTCTCGTGGTTCGGGTGAATTGGACTTAAGTGCAGTGCTCCGAGAAACTAATACGATTTTGTATGAAACATTGAACGACAGTGTATTTGAGTCACAACCAGTATCCGGATTACAAAAAAGTGTCGCTAGTGAAACGGGCAGTGTATACACTTATTTGTCAACCAAGGGTGAAACAGAAACAATGGCGGATAACAATAGTGGAAATGGACCCAAGGTGAGCCCTTTATATAAACAATACCCAAACTCTGACTCGGCAAAAATTGATTTTTTGGTCAGTACAATTACAGAAATGAAGAAAAACCAGGAAAGTATGAGGAAAATGATAGAATCCAAAATTGATAAACTAAGGGTAGAGTGGAAGGAAGATATAGACTTAAAAGTACGGGCCTTACGTGATGACTTGTCACGTGATATTGGCAATGAAACCGTTAGATTGGACGAAGTGTTGAAAACTGCTCAGTCTTTACAATCAAGATTAGATATACTAGAGAATAACCCCTCAGGCCAAAACTCCATGACAGGAGACGGCAATTACGAATCAGGTGCGAGCAACAGGCTTTACAGGGGTAACCCAATCGATGACCCGGATCTAACTGTAATTGCTAGTGGAATCCCTGTAATTAATGGTGAAGATCTGGTAGCAAAGGCTAATGAGTTGATTCAAGCACTGGGACATAATGTTGCAGACACCGTTCAAATAACAGCAGCTAAACGCCTTCATTCAAGAGATCAGTCCCGTCCTCCATTTGCTAAAATCAGCTTCCGCTCGTTAGAAGAGAAAGTTATGGTTCTCAGAAATAAAAGCGCTTTGAAAAGCAACCCATCATTTGGTAGTGTGTACATAAAAAGCAGTAAATCTCACGCAGAACGGCTTATTGAAATAAATGCTAGAGCAATTCTACGAGGCCTACCGAAGGGACATAACCTACGAGTCGATGCTAATGGAAGGATCAAACAACAAACCCAAAGTAACATAAATACCCAGAATAATGATCAATAGGAATCTACCCGTCTCGATGAGCCAATAAGAATCGCACATTTAAATGTATGTGGTTGGACACGTCAAAATGCAGTCTTACGCGAAAACATTGTAATAGCAATCGAAGCAGATATATTTTCTATCGGTGAAACGCATCTTCCATCAAAGAGTGTAACAGAACTCAAAGGATATACATGGTTCGGCTTTAATCGGCCAGATATCCATCGCAAAGCACCGAAACCTTCTGGAGGTGTGGGGTTACTGATTAAAAACTCAATTTGTGATGATTATAACATCAAAGTGATCGATAAGTCATGTGATGGTATTTTAGGGGTACAATTTACAGACAGGAATAATGGATATGAATTTGTGATTTTCTCGTGTTACCTTCCACCCGAAAATTCCTCGAGAGGTCGGAATGCTTCGGAATTTTTCGGCACAAATGTACATACAAAGTGATAGTGACGCTATTATTGTTACAGGAGATTTCAATGCTAGAATAGGGAACTTAAGTGATTTTTCAAGTGATATCGATATATTGTCTGCAAGACACTGTTTAGATCAAAGTGTGAATAAACACGGGCATGAATTTATCGACTTTTTAAATGAATCAAAATTCTGCCTTTTAAACGGACGTTTTATGAAGGAAGACGACAATTATACCTCAATCTCAAGAAAGGGAAAGGCAGTAGTGGATTATATGTGTGTGCCACACGATACTTTCTCTAAATTTAAGTCATTTAAAGTATTAAGTCCACAGGCTGTTATAGACTCTAACAATTTACACGGATTATTGAGCGAAAGATCACGCGTGCCTGATCATTCTATACTTATAACAGAATTTAGTGTTAATCATCACAGTCAACCAGGTAAAAAAGAAAATGGAGTCGACTTTGAAGAGTATAAACAACCTAGGTATATGTTGAATCGCATCCCACGTGACTTTATGGAACGCCCTATGGCAACACATGCATTGATTGAATTAATATCTCACATAGAGAGTTGTCGTGAAACACAGAATAACATTGACTTTATATACAAGACACTTTGTGACACAATTATAACGGAAATGGATTCGACTATTCCTAAATACAATGCTGGAAGACATTCTAAATCGAGATTTAAAAATAAAAAGCCATACTGGAATGATACGTTATCGAGCTTATGGAACGATATGAATAAGAAAGAGGGGCATTTCACTAAATCTAATGGCTCTAGATCATTAAGAAACAGACTAAGATCGGATTACGTAAAAGCAAGAAACATATTTGACAAGACGTTACGTCAACATGAGCGTGCATACAATCATTCAGTATCAATTGAAATAGAAGATATGTCCTCAAACAACAATAATCCAAATGAATTCTGGGAAAAAATCAAACGATTAGGGCCAAGAAGTGAAAGGTCAATCCCAGTTGAGATAGTTGATCAGGAAGGAAACGTGTCACGAAATGAACAAACTGTATATGAAAGGTGGAGGAGAGACTTTGAGAATTTATATAATTGTGACGATTTGAGTCATTTTGACGAAAAACATTATAATCAATCAAAGATACATAAATTACTTATTGAAAATGAAATGACCGACCCATTATATGTGCCTAACGAAGAAATAAACGGAAACATCAGTTTGGAGGAAATGACCGCTATTATAATGAAAGCCAAGTCACGATCAGCTAGTGGTTATGATGACATACCGTATAGTGTTTTAAAATTCTCACCAGTTATTGTCGTTTTACAACAATTATTTCAGCTTATTTTTGATACTAGCATAATACCATCACAATGGAGGAAAGCCGTTATATGCCCTATTCTGAAAGATGTTAACTCGGATAGACGATTACCACTCAATTATCGCGGGGTTAGTTTGCTTTCATGTATTAGTAAATTGTACAGTTCATTTATGGATAAAAGGCTATCGAAGTACATAGAATCAAACAATCTCCTAGCAGACGAGCAAAACGGATTTAGAGCCAACAGGTCATGTGAAGATCACGTGTTCACACTTAGCAGTATTATTCAGAATAACAGTTCAATATTCACTAGTTTCATTGACCTTCGTAAGTGTTTCGATTTTATAGACAGGGACATGATGCTTTACAAATTATTACTACACAAGATAGATGGGAAAATGTACAACTCAATTAAGAGCATGTACAGACAGACTAGTGCATGTATTCGTGTCAATAACAAGTTAACAGAGTGGTTCGACTGTAAAACTGGATTGAAACAAGGGGACTGTATTTCTCCCACAATTTTTTCTATATTCGCTAATGACCTCGTTAAAGAAATTAATGACCTCGACCTTGGTATTAGTATAGGAGACAGAAGGCTATCGCTTCTGCTGTACGCCGATGACATTGCTTTATTTGCAGACTCAGCGGAAAAACTACAAGAAATGTTAAATACCTTACACTCGTGGTGTAAAAAGTGGCGAGTCTTAATAAACACAGATAAATCAAAGTGTGTCCATTTTCGGAAAAATAGAGCGAAACCATCTGAGTTCGTCTTTACTATAGGCAACAATGTTCTACAAACAGTTGATAGATACAAATACCTAGGTATAATATTTCAGGACAGAGGTTCTTTTGAACATAATTGTGAAACGCTAGCGAAGGGAGCAGGACGCGCACTAGGAAAGATAATCTCCAAAATCCATAATTACAAGAATTTCGGGTTTAAATCATTCACTAAGCTGTACGACTCATGTGTGACGCCTATATTGGATTACTGCTCAGGTGTGTGGGGTGGAAAGCCCTTTCAGTCTATAGATAACGTGCAACATCGGGCAATGCGGTATATCATGGGGGTTCACCGTTTTACCCCAACACTTGCATTAATTGGAGACACCGGCTGGCTGCCTAGTACTTATAGACGGTGGATTGCAATGATACGCTATTATAATAGGCTTATCAAATTTGACGACAACAGACTAACCAAACAAGTCTTCATTATGGACTACAATTCTATTAAATGTAATTGGAGTTCAAACCTTAAAAGCATTATGCAGAAGTTAGATCTGATGGACTCCTATAATAATAGACTGAGTGTAAACCTTCCAAACGTAACAACTAAGATCATGAGCTATTACTCAAACCTATGGAAATCAGAGGTGGAAAAAGTACCAAAACTCCGGAGTTATATATTATTTAAAATGGACTTTTCATGCGAATCATATTTACAATTAAATTTAAAGAAAAATGAACGCGCTTTGCTAGCCCAGTTAAGATGTGGAATTTTACCTTTACGCATAGAGACAGGCCGTTACCTTGGAGAACCACTGAACACTAGACTGTGCAAATTGTGTAAATGCCAGGAAATAGAAAGTGAAGAACATTTTATATTGAGGTGTACATTATATGACAGAATAAGAGACGATATTTACAGTGATATATTTATTAACCAATTCCTATTAATGTCTCACCAAGAGCAATTTATTGAGCTTATCCAAAAGTATCCTAGGAAGACAGCCAAATGTGTAGTTAATGCGTATATGCTAAGACGGAGTATATTGTTTAACTAAATGAGAATGTTATCACAAGTAGATATCTTTCGATGCTTTTGAAATCATTTTGGTGAATGGATAATCTATATCCACTTTTCCCCACAATTATTTCTAAGGTTTTGATTATATGAAACAGAATTATTACTCTTCTCTATTAGAACATTTGATTATTTATTATTAAATGATTTCTACATTTGTTTATACGACCGAATAAAATGACTAATTGCACGTCCGATCACACTTTTTTGTATATATATATCTTGTATATTTGTATGATATTATGAAATATATATGTTTTGGTGACTTATAGGCCCATGGGGCCGGGTGTTAATAATAATTGTTAAAGAATAAATGTAAACTATAAATGCTTTGTAACACATGTCACAATAATAAACAATTTACTTACTTACTTACTTACTTACTTATACTTTACGGCCATTGATGACAGAAGAATGACGCTTGTCACAGTGACTTTTGTCAAACGTAGGAAAGAATGATGATCGAGCTGGGATTCAAACTCACAACCCCTAGATTGACAGCCCGCGTGTTGCGGCGTCTCTACCAACAGAGCTACCGGAGCTCGGCTTGGAGTAATTGTAAATAAATTATAACAAATAATTGTTTTTAACTTTTTACCATATACTCCCTGCAGGTTATAGAAAATCTCTATAACATGAACGTATTGAAAAAAGTTGTAAATATTGTGCCAAAAAGAGACATTGCTTGTTTTGAAAATTTTGTCCATTTTTCACAATGCTTTCAAAATCATCCCTGCAGAGGTGTCAGATAGTGTCCATATTAGGGAAAGGGTTAATAATATGAATTTGAGATTAAAACTTTTTTGAAGAGAAGACAGACTAAATCTGTAATTTATGGATCAGTGTGTCCTCTTATAACAAGAGCTGTCTGTAAGACAGTGCGCTTGACCTTTTAGTATCAATATCTCTTAACCAAGGTGTGATGCAACGCCGAGGTGAGTAAGATAGCTAGGCTTTTATTCGAAAAGTCAAGCTAATATAAAATAAAATACTGTCAGACAGGACAATGTCTGATCACACACACTGTGAAACATATAATAACTCATAAAAAATCATATTTGAAATTATTATCAAAACAAAGTGTTGTTTACAACTGCAATATATTTTTTGCAAAACCGAGAATAAAGTGATCTTAAATTTAACAAATCAGTGACATACAACTACAATGTCATGTTTCTGGATATTATTAAGTTACAAGAAAAATAAATTAAATTAAGCGACAATGTTACCTTAGAAGAAATCTTAGCTACATGCTCTTATAGAAGCAACAGCTCACATTCCTTCCAGGTCCATTCTTGTAAAAAGTATGGTTGGTTTCCATCTTCACCCATGTTCACATCACAACCAAGTTGGTTGATATCAGGAAAGAGCAATCCACGCTTAGATGAAAGGTTTTGTTATATGTCCTGTTAAACAAAATTAAAAAAATTGTCATCATTTAAGTGACAAATGCATGGACAATTAAAGGTTAATTCAGGGACAAATAGGAAATTTCACTTTTCATGTGTTAATTTTATTTTATATAATTGATGTAAAACATCTATTTTGAGGCATGTTTGAATCTTTGTTTACAAAAGCAATTTCATCAGGCAAGATTTACTTAAACTTTAAAGGCATGCTGAGAAACAATTACACGCCAATCTGTAAACACCTTTGTCAAACATAAGACCTTTTAAACTAAACTAATATTTGTTATCATGTACAATATTTTGTAATGAATTTTGTAAACATATGTAATATGAATCGAATACATTAATCTATAACTTATTGTTGGTTACAAGGCCGGCTTTGAAATAACTGACACTAGGGTATGAAATAATTTGCAAATACACTAATGCATGTAACAATAGAAAAAATAAATAGGCCTAAGTGTTATGAATAGAAAAAAATAAATAGGCCTAAGTGTTATGAATATGACCCCTTAGCTTTATCTATGTCTAATGTTAACACTACAGTTAAAATCGTCTACTACAGATGCGTCTGCAAGTTGGACAGTGTTAAACTTCAGGTCTCCTGGATAATTCTTTTAATTTCCATAGTAGGACGTAGTCCAAATAATTTAAACTTTCGGTTTCTCGTTTTATCATCTGTCATTATTGGTCGCGTATGCAGGATAATAACAAAATGAAAATTGAGCATACGCGATGTCTTTTTTTGAAGGACTAAGTAGGACGATGAAATAAAAATCAAATAGTGTACATATGATAAATCACACAGACCTACTGTATTGCATTTTAGATATGAGAAACATAGCGAAGTATACTTGAGACGAAAAGACAACATGCCATTTCAACAATACTGTAAATACATACCTTTAATTGGTCATTATCAACTACGGGATATCCACTGTCTATTCCGTTTCATTTAATATGAAAAACTTGAATAAAGAACCAGGTTTTATTATGGTTGTGAGACGGCATTTTGTGTCATTGCAAAAAAAAAGATAGACCAAATCTGTCCAAATGACGCAATAATTCCTAACAACCGGTGCTATGGGAAATTGTACCACGGTGAATAAGGCCTAACCGAAGATCACGGTTTCTCTGCAAATGCGTTACTTTCATCTTTATTTCATTTAACGACGCACGGAAACTGACGTTTAATCGTTAATCTGGATTATTTATTTGCGTGATACGACACACAGAATATTTTCAATTCGGGGTCTCTTCTCTGCATTTCAATGCCTGATCAAGTATTTGGTTCACGGCGTATGAAATCTTACTGGTTAAACCATTCCTGCAAACGAACACATTATTAGCATGTTGGGATAAAAATCGTAACTGAAATATTTAAAATTCCATAATGGAATTGGAATTTCACTTTCATCAGATTTGATTTACATAAATATAGGTTTATAAATGTGGGACTATATTTAGGCGTAGGTTTATATAGGTGTGAATTGGTTTGTTTGTTTGTTTGGAGTTTAACGCCGCTTTCAACAGCTTTGGTCATATCACGGCGGTCAGTGCACCTACCCATGTTTTCCTGGCTTTCCCACACCAGTACTTACACAACATTCTTTCGAAGCCACTGACTACTTTCTCACATAGATCAGAGGTGAGAGGCAATGGACAACATCGCCCGAAAGAACGCGCCGCAACCGGGTATCGAACCCGTGACCTCCAGATGACGAGTCAGATACGCTACCAATTGAGCTACCCGGCCGGGCTGTGTGAATTGGTAAATAATAGATCCTGTTGGTTAATTTACTTATTTTGACCTTTGCTATTACTTCGCGTCATTTTTCTTAAATACACAATTACATTTCATTTCCAAATTCTCTTTGAATAGCAGAACCAAATAAGAAAACACAGACGATATACATATATAATTCTTTCAAAGATCGTGATACATTTGAAAAGTAAGAGCAAGTATTGATTACTACTTTCAGGGCGTATGAAATGTAAGGACTTTTCCATAAGACGTATGGCTTCAGAAAGCTATCTCTATATTTGTTTGGACAAGCCAAACAAATAAAAATGATCTTTCGACAATTCTTTCTCTTTTTAACTAATTTGATAAAGTCAATACGTAATAGAAATAAACATATTATTATTCTCCCAAAAGCTATTTTCGGTTTATAAATATGTACAGTGAACATGTTATCAGTACGTTGTCGAAATTTTGCACTTGTCGACCAATCTAAATTTAGAACAAAGCTTCGTGCATATTAAGGTGTGTAAAGTGAAGTCTTATATTTACATACACACCGTGTTGTGTTGCTGAAGGACACATTCATAACAGAAATGGAGGATAAGCTTTACCAAAATTTCGTGTCGTGTTATAGGGGTCTATCGTACATCGGGAAGGCGTTGCTTCCCTACACGGAAGGTGTTCTCAATAAAGTGTTTCAGGATGCTTATAAGCAACTAGCTGGACTACCTCCGTGTACGACTCGATGTAGTGAAACATACGGAAATAGGACAAAGGAGTAAGTATATTTTCGTATTTTCTTATCATTTTTAAATCAGTCCCGGGTTTGACTCCTACTCGCAGCAGTCACGGTGGGTGCCCTATGACTGGGTTCGTTTCAGCTTTTAGTATACAGACAGTTTACTTAGATGGGATCACGAAAATGTGTTTTGTCATCGTAAAGAATTTTTTGTAAACGGATTAAAACCACAATTAATATTTTAACTAGCGGAATGCATAGGTAAAACATAATATAAAACAAAATGTACAGTAACCATTTCTTCCGAAATGGTAAAAAACAGATTTCATGAATGTATAATGAACGCAAGGTGTTGCAATCTCAATAACGGGTATGTCCACCATTGACAGGGATGCAGTTGTACAGTTACTTTATCTGATGTGCTATTTTCAGAGTTTTTCTACTTTGAAAACAATGTTGGGAAGAAGTTAAACTACATACACACCAAATATAGAATTTTAATTTTGATACAGATTTTAAAAAGAAAAATTGTTTTTAAAACATACGGTGTTTTTATTATGAAACTGGTCACCCCGACATGCGTGATTTTCATAATACACTATTGTATAATGTAAAAATGCTATCTATTTTAATTTAATGTTTTGATTATCATTAACCCTCGCATTCTGACACCTCTGCAGAAGACGAATTTTAAATACATTGTGACAAAAAGAGAAATTGTTCAAACGAATAATTTTTCCTTTTGCCACGATGTTTTTAATTTTTCAAGTAATCATATCTTTTCTGATATGTTGTGAAAGTCATCTGCTGGAGATTTGTTGTATGAGTTAACGGATAAACATTACATTACGGGTTATTTTCGAAAATACGCTGGCCTGGTTTATAGCTCTCAATGAAGGTAGTGTTATCTTATCGCCAACATTGTAACGCTTACCCTGTTAAAATAAATCTACTGCAGACGGCTTTGAAAACACAAAGGCAAATATATTTAAGCTTTCTATGAATGAAAGTATTATTGTTAAATTGCGTAGAAAACGGTGTGACAATTATAGCATGAACAATTTCTATCCCGGCAACAATGTTAAAAAGGGTCGTTTGCTGCAGATGACAGTCACATTAATTTGCGTTTGCAAACGGGCAAAGGATTAAAACGCATGCTTAGAAATGCCTAGCTGTTTTAAATGTTAAAAGAAAACACACTGCCTTTTTTTGTTTTAACATTTTCATTAAAAAGAATACCGAAAAACTAGAATCGCATGTACATTTAACTTCGTGGGTTTATATAAAAGACTGCTTACATAAAACGTGTCTTATCGATAAACGGTTATACAGAGAATGGTGACAAGCCCAACCCTGACGTATCAAATAATAAATACACTATAGAATAGAATAGAATAGAATATATTTTATTGATTATAAACATACATACAATGTTTAAAACCAAATACAATAAATTTACAGATGAAAATACAAGAAAAAACAAACAAACAAAAACAAAAATAAAAACAGAACAAAAAAGAACAATAAACAATACAAAATCAAATCAAATTATGTAGAGAAATGTTTGATTCGGTCAAGCATTATTATAAAGTTGTTCATTTCTTTCTTTATAACATTTATGAATATACATACATACATTTATTATTTCAGTTTTCCTTGCAGAATTTAATAAGCTTAACAATTTATATACACTTGGGTTTTTCCAATATTTCTTGTTGATATATTTTTTCCTGTTATGAAGGTGCATATCACATATTAAAATAAAGTGAAATTCGTCATCAATTACATTGGCATTACAATACACACAAATTCTGTTTGATTGCTCAATTCTGTTTCTTCCATATCTGCCAGTTTCAATCCTTAGTCTGTGTGCTGAAACACACATCTGGGTCAGCAGATGTCTATACTGGCTATTGCTTATCATATCTAAGTATGCTTCATATTTAAAGTCAGTTTTTACATGCTTATAAATAAGAAGGCTACCATTACTTAACATATCACCTCTCCAATTTTGTACAAAACAGTCATTTAATCTTTGTTTCAAACCATTTAGAACGCATGATTTGTCTGCATAATGTGGATTTTGCCATATATAACCATAGCCATTTGTGCATAAAATATTTCTAACTCTATTGGCCCAGTTTTGTTTTCCATTAATACAGTCTATCAAAGAGCACTTGTATGATTCTTGAATTATACAATTATTAGAATTGACAACTTTAAACCAATATTTGATAACACGTATTACCTGGTTGATGTATAGAGGATATCGTCCAGTTTCTCCATATATACTAGCATTGCTTGTTCGAGGTTTCACACGTAGTAGTCTTTTACAGTATTTCAAGTGTAAACGCTCAAACTCTAAGTTGTTGGTACTGCACCAAATTTCACAGGAGTAGTTCAATATTGATCCGACAAAGGAATCAAATAATTGAAGATACGTGTTTATTGTTAAGTCATATTTCTGTGTGTGAGATAATAAAGCGTTCATGGCTTTAACACCTTTCCCGATAACTGTATTACGATGCGAAGTGAACGACCCGGTGTAATATATCACAGTGCCTAGGTAATTGAAACTGTTCACTACTTCAATCTCTGCTTTATCGTAATATAACTTTTCCTTATCCGTTATTTTACCTCTTTTTCTGAACACCATTATTTTTGTTTTGTCTACATTTACTTGAAGACCCCACATATCACAATATTGTTTAAGTTTATGTAGACTAGTTTGTAAGTCGGGCACAGTATCGCTAATTATACACATGTCGTCTGCATATGCTAATAGAATGACGGTTATTTGAAAAAGCGTTATCCCGCTATTTATATCGGTAGTTAAGAATAGCTCTAGATCTTCAATAAATAGCGAATATAACAATGATGAGCATACTTCACCCTGTTTTAATCCAACTGATATGTCTATGATTTCAGAGTAATTACCACAATGTTTGACCCTACATTTTACATGTTCATACATCGATCTTAATATTCTAAGTATTTTACCAGATATTCCCTTTTTATATAACTTGTACCATAGTGCATTATTGTATACTGAATCGAATGCCTTTTTCATGTCAACAAATGCTACATATAACCTTTTCCCATTGTTTAAATAGTGTTCTATCAAATTGTTTAGGCAAAATATAGCATCTGTGGTAGAATAATTCTTTCTAAAACCGAACTGTGAGTCGGATATAATGTCATATTTGTCACACCACTTTGTCATTCGTAAATTCAATACAGATGTAAATAATTTCCCGAAACAACTAACTAGAGTTATACCACGATAATTATTAACGTCATTTTCGTCACCTTTTTTGTACACCGGTACTATGATACCATTTGCCCATTCTTCTGGAAAGAAGCCACTCTCAAATATAGTGTTAAATAAATCAGTTATATGACTTGATAGTATGTCGCTTCTTTCTATAAAATACTCGTTTAGTAAAGTGTCATATGCACATGCCTTGTTTTTCTTCAGATGTTTAATCCCCCCCTTAACCTCCTCTAGTGTTATTGGTGAGTCTAATTCTGCATATATAGGTTCAGTTGTAGCATTATTTTCGCACCACTCCTCCGCTTCGGCATTAACTGTTATATTAATATCGTTCGATAAGTTTTTGAAATGTGTATGGAAGTTTTCTAACTTAATATTATCTCCCCTTTTCACACTTTTTTTGGCAAACATCTTCCAAAATTCCTTTGGATTTTTACATTTACAACGCTCTAGTTCTTTCACCTTTTTAAATCTATATTGACCTTTCTTCTTTCTAGTAGTATGCCTTTATTGCTTTTTTGCTGTAAGATATATGTGTCTATTTTCATCACTTCTGTCCGCATTGAATATTTTTATTGCGTCCTTATATTCGCGCTTTTTTAAACTACACGTTTCGTCAAACCATTCAGATTTTCTATTGCTAGAACACCTCTTTCCTATTTTCACATGACGTTTCGTCTCAAACAAAGGTTTTGCTGCTGCATTTATCAAGCCTGTAAAACTCTCAACACATTTCGTAACAGAATCTTGATCTAATTTATCACAATCCATGATAATATTGTTAAATTGGGGTAGACGTACTATTATGCTGCTTCTGAATGCATCTCTCTTTTCACTATTCCATTTCACGCTTCTTTCCAGATTGCCTTGTCTGTTGTTTATTGATACGCATTTATTGATTTTTAACCCAAAATGTAACGGGGCATGGTCAGAGAATTCATTAAATACAGGTGATTCAAAGAATGCTAGGCATGAAAAGTCTCTTTGATTTGTTATAAGATAGTCTATAAGGCTACAGCCGTTATGCCCGCAAAAAGTAAACTTTCCCGTGTCACCGATTCGACCGTTACAAATTCTCAGCTCATTTGCCTTACAAAGGTCAAGTAACTGTACACCTTGGCTGTTATAATGATGATCCTCGGAGGCCCTTGTAAGAGGTATGTCGGGAACATAGTCATAATTATCACAGTACTCATTATTGGAGTCATTCACGATATAATCGGGTTTTAAACCTATTCTACTGTTCAAATCCCCCGTTAATATTACGGTTCCGCATTGTTTATAGTGTGTTATGTCATTATCAAGAATTTCAAATAAATTACAGCCGATTACCTCATACACAGGGGAGTCTTCACACAGGACATATGCAGCGCATACGTAAATATCCTCTTCCAATCGAAAAACGGATTTGTCAATTTTAATCCATATAATTGTGTCAAAATGTGTCCGCACTATTTGTATGCCTTCACTTATTTACTTACTTATATAAAGCACTATTCCCCCGCTAGGTCTTTTTGCATTTCTATGCTGATACTTTCTATAGAAATTGTGACACACATAACCCGGTATCTCCAAATAACTATCTTTTCTAGCCCAACTTTCATAGATAAACACTATTTGCCCTTGACAAATATTATTGTTTATAGTGTGTTATGTCATTATCAAGAATTTCAAATAAATTACAGCCGATTACCTCATACACAGGGGAGTCTTCACACAGGACATATGCAGCGCATACGTAAATATCCTCTTCCAATCGAAAAACGGATTTGTCAATTTTAATCCATATAATTGTGTCAAAATGTGTCCGCACTATTTGTATGCCTTCACTTATTAACTTACTTATATAAAGCACTATTCCCCCGCTAGGTCTTTTTGCATTTCTATGCTGATACTTTCTATAGAAATTGTGACACACATAACCCGGTATCTCCAAATAACTATCTTTTCTAGCCCAACTTTCATAGATAAACACTATTTGCCCTTGACAAATATTTTTTATAAAATCTTCATTTTCTATTTTTTCTTACGTTAATCCGTTACAATTCCAAGAAACAATACTCAAACACCCCTCTTCTCTTTCCTATCTTGTATCGCCGTATTTACCGTTGACGTACAGCTTTCCATTTCTCGGCTCTTGCCGTTTTCATCACTTTTAAACATAGTTTACGTTGTTCAATTACTTCTTTCGTGTAATGCTCATTTAAATATATTTTGGTATCACGCAGAAGGCTTCTTTGAGCTGTCACCTTTTCTTTTGATTTCAGCTCACCGAATGTAACGAAAATACTTCTTGTGCTTTTTTCACTCGATCCCGTTCTGTGTATTTGATCGAACTTCATACTTGATACTGCCTCTTGTGCTAGTTTAAGCTTTTCTTCTAGAAAACCTTGAAATACTCTCTCCGTATTCTCTGGCGTTTCATTTTCCGATTCAGGTATCCCTACCACAAACAAATTATTCTTAAGAGCTTTTGACTGAATATCGCTTATTGTGTCCCTTAGATTTCGGCTTTGTTTATGCAATTCTTCAATCTCTTCCCGGGCCTTCTCCACCCCAGAACTCGCAGTTTTTCCCATCGAATGCACTTGCTCAATCTTTTCTGTATATTTCGTTACTCGTTTGTCTAATTCTGTGTTCATCTTTACCAATTTAGAGTCCATATCATTGACTTTCTGCTCTAGTATTTCCAATTTATCTAGTCTTTTATGTACTTCATTAAATTTGGTCGTGATAAAGTCCATTATTTCTTTATTACCGCTCACGTTTGAGGCAGTCCCATGGCCTGGTGTTTGCACACTATTACCGTTATAACCGTTATAACCGTTATTATTCGTGAGTACATTATATGGTTGTCCAGCATTTTGCATAATGTTTCCATATGGTTGCGGCTGCAGACCGTAGTATGTAAATGTTTGTCCCATATTAGGCGATCCATTTGGATAAATCGATGCATTCTGAGAATTATTTTGCCCATTAGGCAACGGTGTACTAGTTAAGTTGGGCATGCTTGGATTCTGTAATCCATGTTGTGTGCCGACGGCCATATTGGCGGCCATATTGGATGTCGCCGCTCCCGTTTGGTGAAATGCTGACATTTTATTTAACTCACCCCCTGCTATAATATTTCCGGTTGGTGTTGTTACTCCTCCATTCAAAAGTGTTAAGAATGACCCACTGCTGTTATCAATAGTTCTATCTACTCTATCTACTCTTTCGTTCACTAAGTCTATTGTTGCTTCACTACAATTTCCCGCTTTTTTTTCGTTCTTTGTTCTTATTTATGAGACTCGACTCGTCACTTTCACTGCCCTTTTTCCTTTTATTTCTTCTATTTCTCTTCCCACTCGCCATTATATTATGTCCATTATATCTTTATACACATTTTACATTAAGCATTATTCCTTATATTCCCCAAATAATGTATTTATTCCACATTTATTGACCCGGCCATTTATTTAGCCTTATCAACTTGACCACGTGATCAAGCCATATAGAGATGTTATAGATTTATGCTTACTCGAAGTCTGCGAATCAACTATTTACTAAAAACAGGTATTGTCCGTGCGCAATTCGACTGAAAAACTTTGCAAGACAAGTCCAATAACTCTACATAAGATTTTGACTGAGTTTTGCCTATGTTTGGTCTTAGAACATTTGGTTAAAGTTTTTCATGCAACAGCTTTTCTCACAAACCACATATGCTAAATCAGCCAAGGAATAGTTCTACAAAATTGTTTGAAAAACGGCCAAATTCTTTCTTCGGAGAAGATTATTTTAAGCTTTCACTATAGACATAAAAGGCAAAAGAGCCCTACCCCTTAGCGGTCATGTTTTTCAACCAATCAATATGGCTTGAAGGAATCTGATAGAGGTTCACCCAAGGAACATTTCGACAAAATTATTTGTAAATCGGCCCGAAACGGAGAATTTTTAAAGTGGCATTTCTATCCAGAGGGAATAAAACTCATGTAAAATAAGTTCAAATCTATTTTTTTAAAAGTAAGTAGTTGAATGGGTTATGGATTAACCACAAACATGTTACCCAAGAGCCCACACTCACACATTATACTTTTCTCCAAGATTTCAGGATTTTAAAAACGGAGCCGTTCATGTACATTTTCATTCCAGAATGTATTTAAAGGTTGGATGTCATATACAAACCGTGTTGAGATAAAATGTACATAACTGTTATAAACACACACTCAGTTCAATGAGGCATATACATTGTATACACAATAAGTATGTATATCCCATACACAGCATAATTGTATAATGCTTTAACACTAGATAAACACACTTAGTTATTTTTATAACAGTTGACTTGTGTACACTTTATTTACCCCCCCCCCCCGAATGTTTGTATTAGACACCAACCTTTAAAGAGGTACCTACCGAGCAGGGAAAAACAGACAGTGGTGCAGAGGTAGAGCGTCGGCCTCTCGTATCAAAGGTCCCTGGTTCGAGTCCCGTGATGAGCGGTCCTGACTTTGGGATTTTTCCACACAAACGGCGCGAGTACTGGTGAAGTCTCCAGGAAGCAGACATCGAGCGTGATTAATCTAAGCCCAAGGCTTGTTTCGCAATCGATGTAAAATAAATAAGTTTAAACTAGGGAAAAACAACTTTATTTAAATAATTAAAATATGAAAGCTTTCTCATACTACAGTCTAATTAGAATCAAACATGTTCTCATAAAGGTTTCTAAGGGAAAACAATTGTTAACCTATTTATTTATTTTATGAATTTCTATAAGAGTGCAACTTTAAGTTTTCACTGAAGCCATAGAAGGCAAACGAACCCGCCCCATTGCGGCAATAGCTTTCGACCAATCAACATGGCTTAAAGGAATCCGATAGAGGGTCACCCTAGAAACATTTCTACACAATTATTTGAAAATCAGCCTGACAATTTAAGAGGAAAAGATTGTTTAAGTTTTCACTATAGCCAAAAGTCAAAATATCCCCGCCCTCTGGCGGCCATGTTTATTGACCAATCAACATGGCTTGAATGAATCTAATAGAAGGTCACCCAAGGAACATTTCTACAAAATAATTTGAAATCGGCACAACAATTTCGGAGGAGAAGATTTTTTAAGTTTTCACTTTAGCTATATAATGCAAAAAAGCCCCGCCCACTGGCGGCCATGTTTTTAGACCAATCAAAATGGCTTGAAGAAATCTGAGAGAGGGTCAACCAAGGAACATATCATTATTTGAAAATTGGCTTGATGCTTTCGGTGGAGAATTTTTTTTAAGTTTTCAATATAGCCAAATAAGGCAAAACAGCCATGACCCCTGGCGGCCATGTTTTTCGACCAATCACCATGGCTTGGAGGTATCTGATAATGGGTCACCTAAGAAACATTTCTACAAAACAATTTGAAAATCGGCCGGACACTTTCGGAAGAGAATATTTCTTAAGTTTTAACTATAGCCATATAAGGCAGAATAGCCCCGCCCCTTGGCGGCCATGTTTCTCGACCAATCAAAATGGCTTAAAGGAATCTGAAAGAGGGTCATCCAAGGAACATTTCTGCAAAATAATTTGAAAATCAGCCAACCAGTTTGAGAGGAGAAGATTTTTTTAAAGTTTTCACTATTTATTTCTTTCGGTTGCCATGGAAACCAGAATTGTGCATGGATCAAAAATATTTGAAGGAGTTTATGAAAGGACAATGAGAGGATGCTTCCTATGAAATTACCGCACGATGGACAATTCGCCATGACATAAGCTCGACTGGCTTGCAGTCAGTGGAGATAAACATTTAATGCACTCAAGGGGTATTTGTATATAACAATTTATACGTTATGTTCGCCCTTCTATTTGATGATGACGTAGAAAACATATCAGATACCGTTGTCGGTTTACAGAAACAAATTGATACAGTTGAGAGAGTTTGTATCGTTACTGGTATGAGCATCAATTTAGAAAAAAAAAATATATATATATTTCGAAACGGCAGTGCAGTAACAATTACGACAAATGGTATTTTAGTAACAATGCAATAGAAGTCGTATCATATTACAAATGCTTGGGTAACATTTTTAATAGTAGACTTTGCTGGATAAACACACTTGAATCACGAGCAGCAGGATGCTTTTAAAAAAGCATTTTTGATTCAATAATTAAACCCATACCATGTTCTGATATTTGGGGCTATCAGTATTATGAAATGATCTAAAAAGTGCGTACTCAATTCTGATAAAGACTGTGTAATTTAAACCAAAATACAGCCGATTTCTTTGTTTAAGGCGAATGTGGTCGTTATCCCATAGCCGTTCATTATATATCCAACTGTATTAACTATTGGACAAAGTTAATAGCCATGCTTGATGATAGTAACCCAAAACAATGTTATGACATCTTACTAACTTTAGAAGAATTCGGCAGAATCACTTAGGCTACTAAGATTAAATCTCTTTTAGTAGAACAAAGGTTTTGATTTGCTTGGATAGCATATGAAATTTGTGATCCACAATCATTTATAAAAGCATTTAAAAAACATGTGATTGATATTTCAATACAGAAGTGGCACACAAGTATGTGTAACTCTTCAAAAGCTAATTACTACAAACATTTCAAATCGTAATTGGACACTGAAAGCTACCTAACGATTGATATTTTTTATATATATATACTGACGAACTCCATCAAATTGTAGGTGCTCTAACCACAGTTTATTTAAATAGAAATACCTACACTATTGAAGACGAATAACATTTTGTATTGAAATGTTCTTTATATGATATCTTAAGAAAACGTTTCTCTCCACAGAATTGGAATAATAATTTACCAACAAAACGTCTGTTTTAATACGATAATGCAATGTCAAAACAAAATTTTAATTCATATCTTGGCTAGATATCTGACATTGGCAACATCTTCTAATAATTGATGTATAAGCGTACTTCAAATGAGCAAATCATTTAAATAGAAATTATTAAATTACATTAATTATGGTGAAACAAGTGCATATATATATATGAAACTAATTAAATCATAAAGTATGATACTTGGAAAATAACTATTTACATATCTACATTAAATTTAAATTTTCCGTATTTAAAATTGTTGTCAAAATTGTGTATAATAATTTCACAGGTGTTAAAATTTATCCCAAAATGTTTACACAGTAGACCACCCTTGAATTACCATATCAGCTAAACAGTTAGCTTTCAATGAAATTGTTGTATAACTTCATCCTTTAGTTCGAACAATAAAAGTACCCACTAGTCTATAACGTGTAAATTCATTATTATTCTTTCTTAGCTTTTTATAATGAAAATATCAAACTATTCATGTGTTAAGTTCTATCAGAATGAGTGCCCTTGTGTCAATGATGATAAACAATATGCAGAGAGTAAGCAACTTCAATGACACATTTAAAAGTCTCAAGTACGAAATTAATTGGGTACGAAAGAACCGATTATATTCCATTCTCCTTCGCAGAGTTGTCGTTTCTAACACTGACCTTCGTAATACACCGATACTGTGTTCATTAACAGTCATTTTACTACAACAAACAATTTTATCTAAGTTTGATATGTTATTCAATTGTTTCGAGTTTAGGGTGTATAATTAGTATTTTGAGAATCTTTAGAAGTTTCCCCACTCGTATCATGTTCAATGTACACGTATCATAAAATATTCGAAAAGAAATTAAGCAAAGTGCTCTGCATGTTTTCAAAATTTAATTGCATTTGGGATATCAATACAAAAGAAATATTGTCGTGCATGTATATAGTATAGTTAATGTATAATTGAATGATTGAAGTATATATTAAACGAAAACGACGAGCGAGCAAAACCACTCCAGAAAATAATGGAAAAAGTGACAACAAAAAAAGGCGGGCTGGGACAAAAAGTAGTGAAAAAGTGACAGAATCTGCGAAAGAAACTCAAAGTAAGTTGAAAATGAATACTCAAGGCACTTTAACTCAAGTACAAACCCCTTGTGGGACCAACGTTATGTATGGAAATGGTCAAAATGGTCAAAATGATGCATCCCCTCAGTTGCAAAATATTCAAACACCAAACCAAGGGTCGCCATGCTACACACCAGTTTACAATACACCGCCTTCATATATGAACCTAACGGGACCTGATCAGTTCTCTCTGTTAATGAACAGATTTGATGTTATAGAAAAAAAAATAACACAATAGAAAAAAGTCGTGAATTGGACTCTTCCAACATTGAAGACATCCAAAAGAAACAGAACAATATTGATGCCATGTTAAACAATGCGAAAAGAGCTGATTGACATCAAGTCTAGGAGTATGCGGGACACTCTATTATTCTTTGGAATACCCGAGGAGCAAGGTGAACGGGATATTGAGTGTGTAGGAAAAGTGATTAATACGAAAAAAAAACATAAATGGGTTTTTTCGCTTATAGTTAACGGGTCGTGAGATTTTTTTTTCAATAACCCATGAAGCTTTCTGAAATGAAACTGAAAAAAATCCATGGGGGCCGCCATTTTGGATATGTATAAAAAGCAGACGTAAAACACAGATTGAAAATTATTGTCGGCTTTTTAATCATTTTTTTTAAAATCGGTAGTTTGGGTATGTATAAAATGAGCAGAAAAACACGGATTAAAATTATTGTCGTCTTTTTAATCAATTTTTTTAAAATCGATATTTAAGATCATTAAAGTGCTGGAATAAACATTTGTACGAAAAGTTAAAAATAAATGGAAATCTATAAGAAATATGTTTTCCCGTTCGTTAAAAAAACGACAGCATTAGCCTTCTACGCCCGAAACTAAATTTTGACTGTATCGCAGCCAAAGAAGGACGTGACGTCATTTCCGCTACACTTCATCTTGGCGTACAATCTCCTTCGCAGAGTTGTCGTTCCTTACACTCACCATACATATGGTGAGTGTAAGGAACGACAACTCTGCGAGGAAGATTGCTTGGCGTAACGTCAATGGAGCGACGTCGTTTCCCGCAAAAAAGTGGTATCAACATGAAAGACCCCAAATTCCTATACATGAGCTATTGACTCAATCATTCAAAGTATAATTATTTATCAAACATTGTGGCAAAAGGATAACTTTCTCATAAGGAGCAATTGTTCTTGTTGCGACAATCTTTTCCTAAATCATAGGCCTCAGAAACCGTCTCTAATAGGGAAAGGGTTTAGCAGAAATGTGACCCCTTACATAATTTGTTCCAGTCATATTGACTGCTTGAAAAAGGCAGTCCCCAGGTGGCATCAGAAAAAGGCTGATCTATTTGCTTCTTTACCATAATGCAGGTGATCGATTAAGGATCATCTTGGCCCTCATGTTTTAACCTCGTTCATTATAAATGTATTCCTTGATTTTCTGAAAGTCTTTACTTTATTATTTTCTGTTCGTAATAATAGACAGCAATAAGAATTGCAAATATATTTTGATAATGCAAGACACATGCCATTAACATTATCATTGTCTAGTCAATTACTTATAAATCCTTATTTATGGCCAAAGTATGCTCTTAACTTTTTGTTTATAATTATCTTGCATTTTTTTCGTAAATAGGTAGCACCTATAGATATATTACGAAAAAAAAACATAAATGGGTTTTTTCGTTATAGGTAACAGGTGTGAGAATTTTTTTTGTTCAATAACCCATGAAGCTTTCTGAAATGAAACTGGCCAAATCCATGGGGGCCGCCATTTTGGGTATGTTTAAAATTAGACGAGAAACACGTATTGAAACAAAATTATCTCGTCTTTTTAATAATTTTTTTTAAATCGATATTTTGGGTATGTATAAAATGACACGAAAAACGCGGATTTTTTAAATTATTGTCGTCTTTTTAATTTTCTTTTTTTTTAAATCGATATTTAAGATCATTAAAGTGCTGTGTTTTGTGGGAATTAACATTTGTACGAAAAGTTAAAAATGAATGGAACTCTGTAAGAAATATGTTTTCCCGTTCGTCAATAAAACGACAGCATTAGACTTCTACGCCCATATCAACATGAAATACCCAAAATTCCTATACATGAGCTATTTATCAAACATTGTGGCAAAAGGATAACTTTCTCATAATGAGCAATTGTTCTTTTAGCGACAATCTTTCCCTAAATCGTCTGTTGCAAAGGCCTCAGAAACCGTCTCTAATAGGGAAAAAGGTTTAGCAGAAATGTGACCCCTTACATCATTTGTTCCAGTCATATTGACTGGTTGAAAAAGGCAGTCGCCAAGTGGCATCAGCAAAGGGCTGATCTTTTTGCTTCTTTACCATAAATGCGGTGATCGATTAAGGATCATCTTGGCCATCATGTTTTAACCTCGTTAATTATAAATGTATTCCTTGATTTTCTGAAAGTCTTTATTTTATTATTTTCTGTTCGTAATAATAGACGACAGCAATACGAATTCCAAATATTTTTTGATAATGCACAAAACATGACATTAACATTTTTATTGTCTAGTCAATTACTTATAAATCCTTTTTTATGGCCAAAGTATGCTCTTTAATTTTTGTTTATAATTATCTTGCGTTTTTTCGTAAATAGGTAGCACCTATAGATATATTATGATAGAACACGAATGTAGGATTAAAAATGCAAGCACGATCATCAAATTACACAGAGCTCATAGAATTGGCAAATACAACGCACAAAAAACAATGCCCATAGTAGCCAAATTCGCATTTTACCCAGACCGGGAAAGAGTCAGATATTGCGCCAAAGATCTTGTCTACCCAAAAGGAATAAGCCAGCAGTTCCCTCAAGAAATATTGGAAATTAGAAAAAGGCTAGGTCCTATATTGAAGAAAGCAAGAGATGAAAAGAAAGAGGCATATTTTGTGGCGGAAAGGCTTTATATAAATGGACATTTATACCGGGAACCAGCCAAACCGGAAGTAAATCCCGAGCGTTAGGACAACAGCGGAAATAGTGTTAAGTGTATCGTGTGGAACGTTGAAGGTCTGACCCAAGATAAACTTAATAACCCTGAATTTTACTCAAACATTAGCGATTACGATTTGATATTTTTAAGCGAGACATGGACTAATCGAAAATCAAACATAAATACTAATGGTTATAAGTTATTTCATTCCTATAGAAAATTGCAACACAGAAAGGCTAGGAGAAATAGCGGTGGTATTTTACTCTATGTTAAAAACACTTTATGTAGTGGCGTGAAACTAATCAAACACGATGTTGACTGTATTCCGTGGTTTAAACTTGAAAAATCGTATTTTAATATTTCTGAAAACCTTTATCTGTGTTCTACATATATTGCCCCAGAAGGTTCACCAATATACGATAATTATGACTTTGATGTTTTTGAAAAAAAAGAATCGGACATTAGGCATTTTCAGAGCATAGGGGGTAAAGTGTTTTTATTGAGTGACCTCAATGCACGGGTAGGATGTACAACAGATTTCATATTGAATGATAGACTGCTTGGTGACCATGATCTTGAAAGCTATAACGAAATCGATGAGTACTTACCTCGCGCGTCATGCGATAAGGGGTAGAATCGATTTGGTGATTGCCTTTTGGAGTTGTGCAAATCGCTTGATATGCGCATTATAAACGGAAGGGTTGGTAAAGACTGTAATGTAGGTAATTACACGTGTTTTACCCATAACGGAGAAAGTACAGTAGACTATGTGATAACCAGTCATTGTAATTTTGACATTTGTTAAATTTTTGTGTACATAATTTCAATATATTTTCTAATCACACCCCTATTTCGTTTAACCTACGGGTAAACAACGCTCAAAGTGAAACTTCAATGTGGGAAGAGCGTGTCATACATAAATGGGACTCTGAATTTAAGGATAGTTTTATCCATGATGTCGGTACCTCGATCAATACTCTTTGCTCTAGTTTAGAGGATAATATGTTACTTGACTGTGATTCTGAACGTTTAGTTAACATTTTCACTGATTTCTTAAGCAGTAAGGGTAATGCATATTTTGAAAAACACATAAGATATAAGAAAAATGTATTTTCAAATGACAACTCTAGTTATTCTATGAAAAAATGGTTTGATGAAAGTTGCAAACAGAAAAAGATGCTATATGAAGGAGACTAAGAAATTATAATTTGAATAAAAACGATGAAAATAGAAAAGAATTTCTCTTGATAAAGAAAGATATTAAGTATCATTGTAGAAACACCAAACGTAAATATAACAGACAATGGGCTAAGGAACTTGAAAATTTAAAAAATAAAAACCGAAGGAGTTTCGGAAACTCTTTAATCATAAGACCAGTGGTCAAAGTAACAACTCTGATATTGAGCTTTGTGACTTTTTTGAACATTTTAAAACATTATCATCAGATACTTCTATCGAAGAAGATACCGAATGCCAGAATTTCGTAAATAACTATGACATGAAATCAAATGACTGCATCTACGATTAATTAGATGAGCCATTTACAATTATGGAAATAAGAAAATGTATTAAAAAGTTAGGTTCTAATAAGGCATGCTCTACCGACAATATAATGTATGAATATTTTAAGGAGTGTATAGATTTTCTAGATAAACCCTTGCAAATACTCTTTAATTACATACTCGACAAGAAAACCTACCCAAAGTCATGGTCCCAGGGTTGAATCGTACCTATTCATAAGAAAGTGGATCGATCAGATCCAAATACTTACAGAGGAATAACTCTTACGAGCTGTTTGCAAACTTATTTACATCTTTAATCACTGAGCGTCTAAACATTTGGTCGGTAAAATAGGATTTGATCAGTGATTGTCACAACATGACCAAGGGCTGACAACTCACTAAGTTAAGAAGTACTTAACTTAATATCGTGTTCTATAAATGAAGTGGTTCCTGGTATGTCAGTTAAAACATCAGCGAACTCATTCAACACCTTATCTACTTGTGCTTTCTGATCTACTGATAAATCCTTACAAATATCTACGTTGTTTACCGATTCAGTACCTACGCTAGATTGACACTCTAATGGTATATCTTCATCAACCCAATCGATATCATCTACCTTCCTATCATCCTCATCTTCTACAATTGCAGAACAAACTACTGCCAATACCCCTCTAACCTCGTTATCATCATCAACCCCTCTCTCGTGGTATTTTTTTAACATAATAACATGAAATGTCTTTTCCTTACCCTTCATATCAATTATATAATCAAGCTGGTTCATTACCTTGGTGACCTCAAAGGGACCCTTCCATCTCAATAACAATTTGTTGTGGTTCTCTGGAAGTAGGACTAATACTTTGTCACCTTCTTTAAATTTTCTTGCCCTGGTCCGCTTATTGTAATACTTCTTCTGAAGCAGTTTAGCCTTACCTAACTGTTCTTGAGCCATCTTACATGTTTCTTCCAATCGTTCCCGCAAATCTATTACATATTGGTATGTGGATTTAATCTCACCATCAGTCACTTCTCAGCCCATAATTCCTTCAATATACTCAACGGTCCTCTCACAGCCCTACCATAAAGTAGCTCAAAAGGTGAAAAACCCAAGCTCTCCTGCGGTACTTCTCTATAGGCAAATAATGCCGAATTGACATACTTATGCCAGTCTTTTGGTCTCTCACAACACATCCGTTTCAGCATCCGCTTTAACGTCCCGTTGAACTTCTCCACCAAACCATTACAAATAGGGTGATAAGGGGTCGTGGTTAACTGACGTAATGATAACAGTCGACTTACCTCAGCCGTCGTCTCAGAGGTAAACTGTGAACCCATATCTGTCAACATCTCCTCTGGAATTCCCAGTCTGCTAAACATATTTACTAATGCCTCGGCTACTCGTTCCGTCTCAATGCTTGGTAAAGCAACGGCCTCGGGATATCTTGTAGCATAGTCTACCATAACTAAAAGATACCTGTTCTTCCGATCTGTCATCGGCTCGATTGGTCCTACTAAATATACTGCTACCCGCTTGAATGGCGTGTCTATCAACGGCATGTCTCCGAGTGGTACTCTCATGACCTTACCTCTTGGTATAGTTCTTTGACATATGTCACAAGACCTGCAATACAGACTAACTTCTGAACACACTCCTGGCCAGTAAAACTCCGCTAAAACCTTATCACTCGTCTTTCGTATTCCTAGATGTCCTCCCATCAATGCTTCGTGTGCTAACTTCATCACGGCTTCTCGACACTTCGTTGGGACTACTAACTGGTATGCCTTCTTATGATCGGTATATAAAAACTCCCGATAAAACAAATTGTTCTTAAATAAAAATTTCATCTGTCCACCGCCTTTACACATCCTAACATGACCTTCAGTAGCTTTCTGTCTCGTCTTCTCCAGAGATTCATCTTGCATCTGTAAGTCTTTGAAATCTGTTCTAGAAATATCTAAGATCGTACCTGGAACATTTAACTTCCGGTATGGCTTAGTCTCTTCTTGTTTTTGAGCTCTAGTCTGCACTGCGTTCACTTCATCTCCGTGTTCTGGATACTTTTCCCCTTGAATGTTACCTATAACTAAATCATATAATGGGGTGTCAATACACAATGCTTCTGTGATACCTTAATAATATGGTGTGTTATCGTCGATCTTTGCTACGGGAAAATAGTGTTCGGACCCATCTATGTACTTACAGCATCTCTCCTTACCAATAAATTGGTCCTCCCATACTAACGTCTTCTTCACCACGACACATGTTGCCCCGGTATCTCTCATCATATTGGCCTTGTTCCCATTCACTGTTCCTTCTTTAGTTGGACAATTGCTCTGCATGCATGCCCCTAAATGCTCCGAAACATCACTATCTAAATGTTTACAACTCGAACTGTCTGTCCTTCTCCTACCCCGGCGACCTCGACCTCTATACTTTCCTCGACCTCTTATATACTGGTTACCTTGATATTTTTGATGTCGGTAAAAGGTGTTTCCACTTCCGGTCTCTGTACTGGCAACTACTCTTCCATTACTATCGTCAACGGCTGCCATTATCGGTCGGTTACCTTTCTTTCTGCAGTCAACCGATTTATGACTACCTCCACAATGTTGACACTTCCACGGAGTAAATGACAGGTTACTCATGCCGCTGTCCTTTTGTCCTCCTTCCCTTAACACTACCTGTTGACAACCACATCTCGCTTCTGCAAACAAATCCGCCTGTGCTGCCATCTCCGTACCTTCTGTAAACAATTTCGTTTTAAGAAATAAAAGCAACTCATGATTGCTTATAGCCAACAATTGATCTCTTAACAAATAATCTACTACACCATCATACGTCTTTATTACCTTCCCTAAACCAAACCACTGTTCCAAATAGTTTTTTGACCTTCTAAAATATTGTATAAATGTCTCGCCCGTCTCTGGTCTAGCTGCTTTAAATCGTTTCCTAAATCCTTCTTCCGTCAATTCAAACCGTTTGAACAAGGCTGACTGTAACTTCTCATAGTCCAAAGAGTCTTCAGTAGGTAATCGAGAATACACATCTAATGCCTTACCTTATAACTAAGGTGTATTGACCATTGTTCAAACTTCGATCCTTGTACTTCTGCGTATCGCTCAAATCGGGATAAATAACTGTCTGTGTTGTCCTTGTCCTCATCAAACCATGGTAATTTTGGTCCTTTAACTTTGTTTTCCCTTATTACCGTCTTACTTTTTTCGATTGCTGCCAACTCCAGTGCTTGTTTGTGTTGGACATCTGCCAACTTCAATGATCTCTGGTGGTCTTGCATCATTTGTCTTTCTATGGCTTCTCTCTTCTTGCACTCTGCTTCACGTTCCAGTCCTCTCTTCTCTAACTCTGCTTCACGTTCCAGTGTTCTCTGTTCCCTCTCCTTGGCCCGTTCCTCTTGTACAACATGCTTAAGATCCTCACCTTCATAACCATACTTCTCTCCTAACTCCGCTAACTCCTTCATACTAGTTATGATTAATTTTATAACACGAGACAATAATTAATACTGCACTATGACTAACACTACAGCAACCTATGAGCTCAATATACTGCACACACAAATCATTACAAACCCGAATTTAAATTCACAATACTGCTAGCCCAATGTATAACTATAACCTATACTATAAAAGTCCAACAATACTCAATGTATAGATACTATTTGTAGCTACACTGTAAGGCACAATAACACAACGCAATAACCACGATTACTCAAATATAATTACTAACTATATCTATACAGTCAGTAAGATGCCCTTACCGTCGTAAGACTAATGGCACTCTTTATACGTACTACCTATATATTACTAACGCAGACAACTCAATACTCAGCTTAGGATCCCTTATTAACTACGACCTTAAAACCCAAAGACAACTTAATTTTCAAGTTTATCAAAATATTTGAAACCTAATTCACAATTAAATCAGTTTTAAACATTCAAAATTTAAACAAAACATGACTTATTTTAGTCACCCCTTTTGCACCCTCAGCTTACGTGCTTTACTACGAAAACGCTTACAACAGCGCAGCGGTGTCTCATCACAGGGTAACAATGTTCTAATAGCTTGACTCACTCCCGCGCATGGATATCCGTTGGCTACCTAACTAGGTCGAAGAACCGTAACCACATATCACCATCACCAGGAGCTCGTCGTGGCTGAAAAATAGAACCTATATTTAATATTTCAATTAAGTCAACAACAAAAAAATAGTAACTTGAACATTTTCTTAACTTAGCTTGCTGTCAGATCCCACTTCTGACACCATTTGTCACAACATGACCAAGCAGACAACTCACTAAGTTAAGAAGTACTATTTACAAGTATTTATTTTTAGATAAAACATATTTAAATCAAAATAAACCCATATGTACAACCCCGAAATAATAAAAAATAATAAATTTAACTCATTAAGTCCTATTACAAATTGCCCCAAAACACAATCAACCACTGAATCAAACCGTCTCTAACCTGTCCCCTTCACTTTCTGCACTGTTCGTATTTAAAACGATATACTTAATTGATACTTCTACTTCCGCGTCCGGATTCGTAGGAACTAACTCCACAACTCATTCGACCCTCATTGGCGATGGCTGGATATCAGGAAAACGTAACGTCCTGTATTTCTGTATACTAGACCTGGTTGCCTAGCGCCGACTATTCCCTGACGTCAGGCTTGTCATGCCACACATATTGCGGATATGTAGAATAACACGTCCTATGACGGTTTCCCACCTGTTGACTCCTGGTTACGTCGTAACGTTGTAGACCTCTGTCGTTATTCGTCACACATAGCGTCGGCTAGTAGCACGTCTCTAAACCATGACGTCTACAGTAGCTATAAAGCGGCTACAATATATAAACTCCGTCTTAGAATTTTATCAATATACAATTTTAGTGCAATGCATTCCTTACCATTATTCAGTTTCATGGCATAATAATATCCATTTAATGACAGTTACTTTTAACTGCAACAACAATTATTTTACTGCAACAACAACTCTATTTACAAGACTAAATGACCAAAGTAAGGTCCCCAATACACATCACATGAATATACGAACTCGGCTTATCGTAAATTATACATGTATATATACAAGAATTAAACCGACTCAGAGATTCTTCCGTAACGTCGTAATAGACAGTATTAGTTTATAAAATGATTAGTATGTCTCCCAAAGAACACCATACTTTATAACCTAATTTAAACCATTTGTAGCTTGTCTCAATTTTAACCAATACTTTAAATTGACTTACAATTTAAATCAACAATTTAAATAAATCAAATAAAGAATAAGTGTGTACTTACACAATTCCGCATATAATGGTCATCAACTGACTCCTGGCGATGTTGATATTTGACTGACAAAACTTACACATCTTCCCTCAGTTAAGTAGCCAAAGCACCCATCGCCCCGCAAAACACCCGTGCAACACGAGCTTGTCAAACTGGTTATATAAATTCACTTTAGCAAAAGGCCAGTAGAACGATATGCATAGAATTATATTTACCCCAAATTAAATCATGTAAATCTTTAATACTGAACTGATTTAAATGAAATTACTTGCAAACTGACTCAATTCCATCACTAAACTCAAATATTTAACCAGATAATCAAAACGTTATTGATTTTTACATTACACCAAGTATACCCAAAATTGTACTTGAAATTAGTTTACGTAAATAATGTTCTATATACTGACTATGTGCATACTCTATTAGGGTTATATAAAACTACGGCCAAGCCTATATAATAACGAATCCTTGTTTCACGTGTTCTATTTTACAACAATTATTATATCTGAGGTTAATTTCTTACAGTGATGCACAATTTGGCATTAAAGCTAATTTCAGTACAGTAGACGCTATATTCCTACTTAATTCCTTCATTCAGAAACAATTCCGGGATAAGAAACAATTGTTCTGTTGTTTTATTGACTTACAAAAATGTTTCGATTCTATTTATCGAAACGGCTTGTGGTTTAAATTGATAAAACAAGGTGTTACTGGCAAAGTATTAAAACTAATTCGTTCATTATACGAAGATGTAAAATTATGTGTTAAACATCTAAATAAAGAATCGGATCTCTTCGATTGTAACGTTGGATTATTGCAGGGAGAGACCATGTCACCAATATTATTTTCACTGTTTGTAAATGACATTGAGTTATGTTTTCAACAGAATACAGCTCATGACTTTACGCTTGGCCAATTATCCATTTATTTACTCTTATTTGCTGACGACTCGGTTTTAATTTCAGATACCGAGGATGGTCTACAAAATTTATTGGATGCTTTCGAATTATATTGTAAAAAGTGGAAATTAACAGTAAATGCTGAAAAAAACAAAATAGTTGTTTTTCAAAAAGGCAGAAAGGCTCAAAATCGATACAATTTTAAATACCGTGATAAAAGTATAGAACAATTGCCCACTTTTAATTACATAGGAATTGTTTTTACAAGTAACGGGACCTTCCATAATGATATTAAAACATTGGTTGGTAAAGCTAATCGGGCTCTGAGCGATTTATTCACTATTACTAGGGGTAAAGAAATACCATTAACAATGATGCTTGATTTATTTGATTCCTTTGTCGCTTCGATTATTTATTATTCGAGTGAAGTGTGGGGCTTCTTAACTAGTGAATTGATAGAACGATTGCATAGAACATTTCTTAAGAGATTATTAAAAGTAAAACCCTCAACTAGCAATTCTGCTATATATGGAGAGTTTGGAAGATTTCCACTCCATGTCATTATTAAAATTAGAATTATTAAATATTTTATAAAACTTTTTACTGAAAAGGGAAATAATTGTATCCTTTCAACATTATTAAACTATAATATTAATAGAAATAGTAGCGATTCAAATGCTGATTGGGTCAGAAACGTTAAACATTTGCTACAGACTATTGGATTGTATTTTGTATGGTTATTCTTAGCATCTGTTAACATAAAGACGTTCATTCCAGTGTTGCGACAAAGATTGATCGACATGTATATAGCTGAATGGTATATTGATGAAAATATTAAACCTTCACTGATCTTATACAAACGTCTAAAAACCTCTTTTGATAGGTCTTGCTACCTTGAAAAAATGAATATTCCAACTTACAGAAATGCCGTTGCGAGATTACGCTTATCGTCACATCAATTACTTATTGAAACAGGTCGATATAGAAAAATCAAAAGAGAAGATAGGAAATGTACTCTCTGCAATTTAAATGACATTGAAGACGAGTTTCATTTTATGCTAGTTTGTCCTTTTTATCAAGATCTAAGACATATATATATAAAACAAATGTATTTCAGAAGTCCTAATATATGTACAAATTCATTTCTATGTTAAACTCATCAAATCTTAATGTTTTAAATACAATTGGAATATACTATACCAAAGCTAACCACAAAAGAATTAGTGTACTTAATGTAGTAAATGATTAAACGTTGAGAGTTTTTTTCCTGATCAGCTTATTGCTTAACATAGCATGAAAACATAGCACCAGGCGCTTTATCCGAATATCTGCATACTTATATATTCCGCTCATTTAAAACATTTTTTTTTTCGTATGCACATGTATATTGTAAATGTTTTGACGATGAACCATATGTGTTCAAGTCTTATGAATAAACTTCTGTTCTGTTCTGTTCTTCTATTAAATAAAGGACTTCTTTGTTTAATAATTAGCCAATCAGAGAACAGACTGATATCACACATCATTGTTTCGATTCTAGAGTGGAAACAGTGTTTACATTTTACTATTTTAGACATACTTGCATTAACATTTTATGAAATTAACACACATCAAGATATATCTTTGAAAGTTGCCACTAGTCGTATTGCCCGTATTTCATTTAAAGAGAACATTACATTGAAAACATCTAGTGCGTAGCCAATATCTTTTGAAATAGAACAATCCCAGATTTTCATATAATGGACATTTGAAAAAATATGAAATTCATATTCAACAACACATGCATTTGATTTGCTACGCTAAGGACATTATCTTAAGTGTCTGTCAATCCGAAGATGCCTACCACGCTCTATCATACGGTCGTGGTTTGAGCACCTGCAGTTACACAGCACTTTTCTATATATGCAAGGTATATCAACAGTCAAGTACAATACCGGACTTAAAAAAGATTTGAAATATGTATATGTTATCGATTTTGGGTGTGTTATCAATATCTAAATGCCATTTTGGCTTAAAACAATCTACAAGTCTCTTTGTAAATACGTTTAAAAACATATTTACATTGCCAACTTTTTGGTTAATCCAAACATACCCAAATCCATAATTAAAAAGCATGTCCCTTATACAGGTTGCCCATGCTTTTCTACATACATTATCTAATTGATTAAGCATTTGATAACAATGTTTGGGATATCTTTAGTTGTTCATGTGTATTAATTTAAGCCAATACTTAATACAAAATGTCATATAAATTATACATAGAGGTAATCTACCACATTCTCCGAGTGCTATGGTATCAAAAGTATTCTCGGACAAATTACATACTCTTTTACAAAATATAATTTGAACTCTTTCTATTTTATTTACGACTTGATAGCCCCATATCTGAGACCCATAGCAGAGTATAGGTTTTACAACTGGATACCAAAAAATTAACAAATCTTTAAGTTTTAAATATCCAAACTGTCTACGAATCCGTAGTATATAATTAACTGTTTTAATTGCTTGAAGGGAGAGCATATCATGCGTTTTGCCCCAAGATGATTTAGGAGAAAAATATAATCCTAGATAATTATAAAATGAAACGGCATCAATTTGTTTGTTATCTAAAATACTCTATCGTTTTGCTTGACGATGCCTCCATATTTCCCGACTAATGAGGAACATTCTGATATCGACGTTATTTTATGCTGATAGTGTGATGATACTTGTACATAAGCGTATGTTGCAAGTCTAATCGGGGAAGCGTAAATAATCGTAAACACCATTAAATAAACTGAAATACTTGGTTAATCAAACACAAACTAAAAACATCGAAAACATGACATTCCTATCGAATTGATCATAAACAGAGACATATAAATACTGTATTTTAAAATAAATTGCAACCATAATATGTTCGAAGCATTTACACTGAGTATTACTTTTAACAACTTGTGCAATCTGAAAAACAAATAAAAAATATAGTCGCCGGCGATTCATAATGGTAACCATTCACAATCCCCAAGAACAACATTAAAACTAACAGAATGCGATACTTTTAACAAATATTTACAAAACTCTTTTTGCACTTGTTCTATTACGTCGATATACGCATGCTTACGAATACAGTTTCGTTGTATCGATGGTATTTTTAAGGCGTTATTAGAAAATAAAATACTATTATTGATTACAAAACAGGATATAAGTTAACATCGCATCATATTTAAGTATGTTTTATCTGAAGTTAGGGTTAGGATACTTTACCTTTGGGTGTCATGGTAATGAACAAACAAGTTTCTTTCATTTACAGTTGGTGTATAACTTGCAAGCAATGGAAAAACTTGTTACAGAAAAACACAAGCCGGGGTGAGACAACTCAATGGCAGAAAACCAAATCATGGATGTGGCCAAAATCTAAGGATAATATCAAAGACGTTTTTATGCCGACTTGGTATGGCATTGACAATGACCTGCGTGATATCTCGACCGTCTCTTTGGTTTGGAAACAGTGCAAGGCATTTGGAGTTAAGCGAATAATTTATGACAGAGTACGTATATTAAGGAACAAGTATGTCGCTCACAATCCAGATTTGGAAGTTTCTGATTTAGATAAGTCGAGGCTGTTTGATGCCTTAACCGATCTTATAAATGACCCCGATGTGAAAGAAAACATTGACTATTCAGAATGCTACAATGGTCTCCTTAGGATGGAAAATCCTGAGGATAAATTCATGGTCATGTTGAAGTCAATAGTTGATAAAATTGAACAAAATGCAAGTGACGATAAAGAACGTACGAAGTTACTGATGGAAAGTGTTGACGAAATTGATAAAAAGTATAACACGTTTGAACAACAAGTGGAACAGAGGATAACTCGTCGTAAAGGAGGCATTGCGATTTCATTTACCAATGTATTACTTTTAGTAATTGTGTATTGGAATATTCCAACCAATATACATGATGTCATGTCTACAATACCATGGAATCTACTGTCAAATGGTGGACAATATTGGGCCGAGAAATCCATAGAATCAGGTGGGCAAAACATTATATTGAATTTGTAATATAAGACATCAATTGGAATATGTGTCATAGTAGATTTTATCAATGGTGATAGTATTTTTTTGTATATTGATATTTCGATGAGTTTTGGTATGATTTTAAATGGCGAGATTTTACGTTTTTGGTAGTTTATATCTGGCTTATTGAAAGAAACTATAATTTTTCAAAAGCGGAACAAATAGTTCAAAGCTGAGTAATTCTTCTTTTGTGCTGAAATTTACCCGGGTAAATTTGCAACGTCGAAAGAAAACCTACCCTCTTAAATCAAAGACAGTTACATACAAATGTTATACTTTTACTGTCCTATTTTGTTAATAAAGTAATTTTTTTCTCCTGTGGAGTCTCATATGCTTGTGTGACTAGATGGTGAACAAGGAAGATCCTGATCAGCTTGCACAGGCTTATATAAATCTTAGGTGATTGAAGGGACTTTAAAGTCGTTTTTGTATGACGAGGATTATTTCTGGGGAAAAATATACTTGCTGCAAGGATTTGCCGGCTTCAGAAATTAAAGTTCACTTACAATTAGGTGACATTACATGCTTGCAGACATATTTTCACGAAGCTACGCATGTTCACGCAGTGGCAATAAACGGATTTTGTTTATAAAGTCATTGTTTTTCTCTTGTGGAGTCACATATGCTTGTGTGACTAGATGGCGAACAAGCAAGATCTTGATTAAATTGCAAAGGCTTAGACAAATCTTGGCAGATTGAAGGGACTTAAAGTCGTTGTTGTATGACGTGGATACGTGCAGACATATTTTCACGAAGCTACGCATGCTCACGCAGCTGCAGCAAACGGATTTCGAAAGCATTGTGACAAAAGTAGAAATTCCTACAACTTGACTTTTTATTACGATTTTTTCAAATCTATTCATCCATTTCACTTTCATGTAGACACACATTTTCTTCTGAATTTGATAATGTAATTCAGGATAAAGTGGGAACAAAAATGTAGGTTTGAAAGTTAATTTCCAGTGTTTGATAAATTATTCCACAAAACTCCTTTTTGGAAGTTTGACAAAAGAAAGAAAACATGTATGTATTTTGTGCACGTTTTTGGGACGGTTGTCATTGGCTTTCAATTAAGCCTTCCGAGAAACAGAAGCATTCTGATACTTCTGTAGCTGACTGCATTGAAAAAATCGTTGTAATAGGATAAGCTGCTCATTATGAGCAATTCTATGATCTGGATTATCTTTGGTCAAAATATAAGTCACGCAGGCAAGTCAAAAGAAAACCTTGTTAACACAACACTATTCAAAATGATTTCTAAATAATGTTTGGAATTGAGTTACTTTGGTTAATACCTATGTCATAAGAACAAATCAAATTAAAACCTTGTTAACATGTGTGTGCTTCCGCTTGAATTTGTGTCGTATATGATCATAAATATGTCTCATGGTCATTTTGCCTCTCTTGTTAAATCTTTAAATGGATTATGATATAGTTCACTATTTCTTTACAATAATTATGACTACACATCCATACCTGAAGTTATGCTCTCAGTCTTCTTGTTTTAATGTATCGATCAAAGTTTATGAAAAATAAATAATTTTAAGATAAATCGAAGTTAAATTATGTCTTTTTCTTCCTTCAATGACCATCCATTCGATTACATACTGCAATTTTAAACACTTTAATTACCATGCTGGCTTCTTCCCTGGTATGATTACCAAACACAACCTGCACACGAGCAATGCAACGTTGGCAGTTGGTTTAAAAGAAGCTGGTCTTGATGTTGTTGACATAGTCAATTAAAAGACCCATGTGCAGATTAAATGAAACTGGATAAACCAAGTCAATTACGTCATTGTTGAGTGAAAGCATTCAGATCAGATGTATAGATCTAAAGAAAAAAGTAAGATTTCTAATCTATAATTTTCTAGTTTTTGTTTGGGCATACTGTTATGGTTTGTGTTTTTGAAGAGGTGTCCAATGTATTATCTTGGAAAAAACGTTTTGAGAGTTGATCTGTTTGTGTTTATCTTATACGATGAGTTCTTTCGTTTCAGACTGTGTCTCAGAGACATTCACTTATCCTTTTCCTCAGGATGTACGATTTTTACCATATGTTGCTGACCACAAACCATTGATTGGAAGAGAATGGCTATTTACAGAAATAGAACATTACCTCTTGCAATCAAATAATAGCAAACGGGGTTTAGCGCTAGTTGCTGAAATGGGATACGGGAAGACTGCCATTGTATCACACATGCTTTGCTCAAACAGAGATGATACCAGAGCGTGGTACCTGAGGCAACATATAATTGCATTTCACATCTGCAAATTCGATGTCTCGAGTACAAGAAGACCTGGACGATTTATACGCCGACTTGTTGGATTCTTGGCAACTCACAGTGTGGATTTCGGAAGAGTTATATCTTTGCTTGAAGAAAGTTCTCTCATATTTGACGATGAGAAATGCAACAAGGAACCCGAAGCCTGTTTCGATCAAGGAGTAATATTTCCATTAAAACAAGTGAAACCAGAAAGGCCGTGGGTCATTGTCATAGATGCACTAGATGAATGCTACGAACATGAAACAAATAAAAACCATATATCAGACCTGCTGAAATGTCGCCTCAAAAGATTCCCTTATTGGGTACACTTCTTAATATTTTCACGAAATACACAAGAAATTAACGCGTTAAAACACGTGACAGCGTTACATCTAAATGCAAGTGACCCACGGAATTTTAAAGACATGGAGGATTATTTAGACTCACATAAATCATTTACCGAACGTGTGCATGATATTCTAGGCAAGAAGTCAAAATCAGAAATATTAAAAGAAATTATAAAGGAAAGTGAAGGTAATTTTTTATTCATTACATATTGTCTAGAAGAATTAGTTAACCGTTATCTTGGAGCTAAGGTTAGTATTCCATTGAAACTAACTGACTTCTATGAGAGTAACTTTGAAAGACAATTTCAGACAAAAACAAGTTACAAGATCGCAAAATCGATTTTACAAATTATATGTGCCTCTCTTAACCCATTAAGAAAATCGGAAATTAAAATGGTTTTACATGCGAACGATTTTACAGAGGAAAATTTGATAGATACAACCTTTGATAAACTTTCGTTTTTCTTACGGATGAACAGTGACGTTACATTTATACACCAGTCAATACACGATTGGTTAATAAGTACAGGCAATGAAATATATCTTATCCTCCCGGCAAAGGGTCATGCCTATTTGTCACATTATCTAATGAAAAAGGCAAACGCAAATCATTCTTTAGATTTTGTAGAAATGGCAATACATGTCGGTAAATCAAAAGAGGGGGCCCTTAGAAAGATATTTGAATCATTGAAACATGAGTATGTTCTATATCTTGCAGATAATTCACTTCATCGGCTTATTAACTTGACTGACTCCGTTGCTGCTTTGAAACTGTTGTTGCCATTTTTTTCTGGTGGTATTGATTTGATTGTTGACGGAGCATCGCCAGTCTTTTTAGCGGCAATGAATGGACACATTAAACAGTTAAAATTACTAACTAAAAAAGGTTCAGATATAGATTTTGTATTCAAAGATTGTAGGATACATGCACCTGAAGGAGCATTTGGGCAAATTCATTTTAAACAAAATGAAATTGTCAAAGCTTCATTCTGCGATTTTACCTCACTGCACATTGCAACAGTTAACAGTCATTCAGAAGTTGTAAGATATTTGTTGCACGTTAACAGTGCTTTGATAAATGTTCGTAACAGTGCCGGTCAACTTGCCAGTGACATTGCGTGTGAATACGGGTTCATTGATATACTTAAACAAATGACTGCCTTAAAGCATGACATAGTAGGGGAATATTGTGCTTACTTGGCTGCGAAAAATGGACACGATGTTATCATAGATTATATCCTTGAATCACATTTCAAATGTGAATGTATATCAGCTGCATCTTCCTTATTGGCCTTAGGTAATATTGTTAATAGTTCAAATGGTATATTGTGGCAGCCTCTTGACGAATGGTGGCGCATTTTCATGGAGAGCGCATTACATACTGCAGTTCGAAAAGGTCATTCAGTGGTTGTGACAAAGATTTCGCAGTTTTGTCCATCCATGTTAGACTGTAAAGATATTTTTGGAAGGACACCGTTTCTTGCCAGCATTTGGTATAACCACCAAGACATTTTTGAATTACTCTCTTTTCGAATGAACGATGCTTACGAAATGTGTTACAATTCGTTACCTAGCTACCTCCAGCACTTAACATCTTTGAATGATTTCATGATGACAAAGATATGTCCTAATGGGTTTACAACAGCACACCTCTTTGCTAAATTCGATAGGTTTGAAATGATGAAATACACTTTAATAAACAGGCTACTTTCTAACTGGTCCTTGTTGGACACGGATGGTTATCCCCCAGAACACTATGCAGCATGCTCTGGGTCCTGTAATTACCTAAAGCTGTTACTACTTGACGTCATACCTGGTGTTGATATAACAAAACAGAGATACAAAAATGGCATGACTGTATATCATAGTGCAGCTATGTGTTGGAGGGTAAAGTCTCTTATGTGTTTGCAAGATTCGGATAATCCGCTTCCACATGTTGAAGATGACAAAGGAAATGGTGTTCTGATTTATGCGGTACTTACACGTTTGGAAGCTTCAATCTCTGATAATCCTAGTTCACGCTTAGCGGTGGTTTCTTTCCTGACGAAAGAAGGACACTCCATGTTGCAGACTGCTTCGGACGGAACAAATATACTACATTATGCACTACTAAATAGTTATAACGGTATACTAGACCATATATGCAAAGAGTACAAATCAATATGGTACACGCTTTTAAACCAGAAGAATGTGAAAGGAAAGACGCCAGTGGAACTGTCTCTGTCAAATAATATAAATAAAACCATGTTTATATTGCCCCAAAATTGCAAGTTCTATGACTTTTATACCTGTCTGGATCTTGATTATAAAGGCTTGATGTCAACATGGGAATTGACTCTTATTAAAACATTTAAGATTGCCTCTAACTATGGATCAAGGTTAACCATCCCTACTTATTTAATACCTTCCATTTTCATGTATAGTCCATATATGACGACAGCGTTGCTTAAATTTTGCAATAATTCTGACCATGATTTAAGTCGACAACTTCGTAGAACAATGCGACAAAACATGCCACCAAGTACCTTATTAAAATATTCCCTTATCTCAATTGCTAGAAACAAACCCAATATTTTACATGCATGCTACCAAACCTTTAAAAACTCCCCCTTACACAAAATTATGTATTACAACTATAAATATATTAATAGGGTTTTGCTAGATGATGACATAAATACTATTCAGTTATTGATATGGAAGTATCATCCAAATCCTAATTGTCCCGACAGCAGAGGTTTCAACATTGTCCACTATGCTTTAATGGGTGGTGGAATACATATAGGGCAAGGGATGATAAGATCAGGCTTCTCGGCTACAACTACACGAGTGCGGCTTTTAGATGTACCATGGATGATCTTATTGTCACGATTACTTACAAATGTTGTATATACAAGTTGTACCGACAACACCTACCGGTATATTGGTTTAGAAGACAACCATAACAGAAAAACACAAATGTATTGTTCGGATAAGTTCTTGTCCGATTTTATATATTTGAATAGGGTGAACCTGAATACGTCGGATTTTTGTGTGAATAATACAAATATACTATCTTTGATACATTTGCTGTCTCTGAACGGTATGTTAAAAACACTGACCGTAATAAGAGATAACTATGGCCAAGATTCTCTGTTCTGTACGACGAAGGATGGCTTCACTCCCCACTACATGTGGAGATTATATAACAAAAATATATACTGGAATGCGCTCGTTAAAAGGACTCCAGTTATGAACATACCAAATGCTGTTGCGGAGAAATTACTTATTTACAAATTAAGTCATGTTTTCCTGGATTTCCAAGCAACTGATCCCTTAAAATGTTTGTCCAAAATACGACCAATACACTGGAGAATGGGTAACATGAGGAACAAACATGGGATAAAGCAGTGTATAAAAGATTCATCTGCATTGGTTCAGATGTCCATAGCAACACTAACTGACGACCGAGATGTTAAAGAAGTTCATCTCATCTCTAGAGTCACCGTCTTTTTTGAAAATGTGCTTAGTTATGAAGTGGATTTAGAAAATAATGTATTGTACTGCAGAGTTTTGGAAGATTTAATAAAAAAACACAATGAAATTAAACGTTTTATTCTGAACCACGAAGAGTTATTTAGTCTTAGGGAAAGAAGTGTGCGGTATTTGCAATATATGTTTTCAAGTTTGAAGAGAACACATGTATGCCCGTTGTCGGAAAAAGATGTATGGAGATTGAAGACCCTTCGCAGTGCAACAAACCATTTGATCACTTTAATGATACCTGACATAATAAGCATTTGTTATAAACACATCTTGGCAAATAAAACCAGATATCCAAAAAAAGGTTGGAGTGATTTTTTAAAGTATCGTTGGTCCAATGTCCATCACACGATCATGAAGCAGAAACGGGTTAATTTTAAAACGATTGATCAGGACTTAAAGTATTTAGATATCATCAAGAAAACGTTGCTTTTTCAGTTTCTCAACAAATCTAACCATAAAGATTAAGTTCACAAAAAGAAGACGAAAGGGATTGTCATCTATTGAATGAATTCAGATCACACGTTTTGAATGGATGAAGTTAACTTTACACAAAGAGGATTGTTTTTTACAGAATAAATTGGCCTTGCTATTTCCATTAATAAAACCTGCTTTAATATAATAAAATTAACTTGAATTCGATTTCAGTAACGTGTTTTTAAAACGTCTTAAAAAGATGCGTACTCTTCAATAAGACAATTTGCTGCACATATGCACATGATGTATGTTATTTATAGAGGGATGCACTAAACAAACGCAAAAAAACAACCACAACAAAAGCAATATAATTTAACTTGGGTACAATGCTTTTAAAAACTCATTTTCGAATACGGAACAAATATATTTTAGAATGTTTAACAATAGCCAACACGATTTTGCCGAGATATAAAATGCATTAACTGCACATGTTTTTGTGGGATGAAATCATTATCTTGAACACGAAATATCATTTCACTTAACACGGAAGTCAAATTGAGGAACGGTTATTTAGGAATTGTATGGCGATTTGTATTTAAATTGACACTTCGGTTCGGGTGAACACATCCCTTTTTCAAGCATTCATGTCCTTTTTTGATGTGTTTTAAATCACCTTTTATGGACTGTTCAAACTAGAAATGTAGAATGCTGCATGTTAAGCTCCCTCTAATGGTGAGATTGTGTTACCACTGTATGTAGCATGCGACTTTTGTCTCCAGTGACTCTAAACTACATCATGGATTATAACAATATTTCACTGCAAGGTTTCTTTTGTCTTTCAAAGTTTTGCACAAACGCTACTGAAGAAGGCCACAGAAGCTAAATACTTACAGATCATGTACAGTATTATGAGGCATCCAACCTTGATATTGAGTATATAACACATTCTAGTGGTCCTACCAACGTTTCAAAATTAAGCCTCTGGGGTCAAAGTTGTCCGAGCCTGGGAGTCATAAGATTCGTCTTAGACCTTTATATAAAACATTTTTAATGATATTTGTTGTATTAAACCGCAAGACGTACCACGAAAATCAATAGTTTTCAAATTATGCATTTGTGGACAAACTGGCTCGGATTTCGGAATACCAAGTACTGTAAGACCCAGATTTTCGAAAGCTGGTATGTAGCGACATACGGTCGAATTCAACAAACTTGTTAAAAAGTATGTCGTTAGAATTAAATGTGGCCCGCTCGCCCACGGCCTCTTGGGGTTAAATGTTTCTATACACTGAAACAGGATCATCTTGCGATTATTTGACTTTCATACTAACAGGATTATGCTTGGTTAACATATGAGGCTCATGGAAGCTACATAACAACAATGACATTCTTCAATTGATTACATTTGTATTAACTCACCTTGCACTCAGGTTAGCGATCTAGAGTCATTACGTCCCTTATGTTCTTTTTTACATTACAATAAACACTTAGTCAAAACACATTTGCCGGTGAAGTATTAGTGAAAGTATTTACGTGCCTTTATGTTTGTCATATTAGAAAAATTGTCATGGCATTCGCCTACGCAGTATTGTCAGCGCTTTGATTACTCTATACGTTAGTCTAATACATACGGCAGATCCCTTTCTGAGTGTGTGTTTTGTGTTGCTTTGATATTTTGTATTACTTGGGTTCTAAACGGATCAACATTGAACCAATATACATTTCACTTAGCCAAAACTGTTTGGCTGATGAAGTATAAAGTCTTTACGTGCCTTTATGTGTGTCACATTGAACAATTGATTTTATATACATACGGCAGATCCCTTTCTGATTTCGTGATTTTTGTTGCTTTGATATCTGTATAACATGGGTTTAATGTGTGTCAAAATGTAACTAAAAAAACTATTAATTAGCCAAAAAGGTTTGGCCGATGAAGTATAAAGTCTTCGCGTGCCTTTATGTGTGTCACACTGCAACATTTTTAATTTTTCAGAGTGTCGATTACCCTAGGCTTTGGTCTAGTGTCTGAATAAGTTGCCATTCTGAGTGTGCATGTTTTGTTGCTTAAATAATTACATTACGAGGTTTTTATGGGTCTCAAACTTACATACATAAACATTTGACCTGACAATTCTTCGTTGGGAGCGCACCTGTGACTGATAAGTCTGAGTTTGTTTAGGCTTGAGTTTGTTTAGGCTAGAGATCGTTAAATGGTGTTTTGGCAAGAACATTAAGTTAAGATTTGCTTATCCTTTTTTTTATTTATAGTATCATAATGCAAATGTATTACAATAATATTTGAACCGTCTTACTTTTAATAATTTGTGTTGATTTATTCCTGGTAACGCATCATGTATATTTCCGAAATAATTTCCGTTTATCATCGATTATATTCATACATATTCATGCATGTCGATGTATTATCTCATATAAGGTAAGTTGTGTAATAGAGCCTGTTCGCGTACAGTTTTTGCAAGGACAACCCTAGACTAAAATCCGAGCTTGTGTGCGGATTTTTAACATAAGTATATGTCTGTTAGGCTTATATTGTCAAACTTGCGATATCAGCACAAATGTACAAATTATTTCGCAAAACATATGCGAGAAAAAATGTTGAAATAAGGAAGATCGGAATAGAATGTTTCATTATAAAAACGCTTGTAGTTCGTTAAATGATGTGTACGTCTGTATATGTGACATTTGGAACGAGTTGACAAGAGGCATTTCTTTTGTATTCCAGTCGATTGTTTATGGCACACAATAGATATTAAAAAGGCAAATGTTTTCATCTTTTCAGTATGTTCTCTAATCTGTGCCCTATGTATCTCGTACTACAATTTTGTCTATATATTTACATAATGATGAGTGTGACAACAATGCTTTCATTTAATCGATCACATTTGTTAACAGTGAGCTACTACTAGCTGCAATTTGATAAGTTACAACGTAAGCTTACTTAACTTTGAATTGAACACACTGCATGTTATTAATATATGTTACCAGGGGCATATTCAGATTGTCCGGATACAGAGATTACTGGGACACGTGATAACGGAATCAACAAATCAAAGAACAGCTTTTAATTAATAGCACTCACAGAGTACTCCGTGTTTTCTGTGTATATTTAGATGCATACGGGCGTGTAAGGTCAATCTGAATACGTCCCTGATTCCTTCTTAAATATGTTGTTTGTAATAAAACATGAATATGTACAGTATATTTTAGTTTAAATTTATTTAATTTATTACATCGTTTTCCTGGATATTCATTTCTCTTGTGGTATGCCTTTACGTTTTCTTTCGCCGCTGGATTATTTCAGTTTTATCACATTCACCTATGTCAAATCAGTAGAACCCGTAAAGGTAATGCACACCTTTACGTGTGCCAAATGCCCCTGTGACTGGAGACTATCAATACTAGTTGCAGCCTTAGTCTGACCCCTTACCTGAACTGTAAGTGTCAGCTAACCCTTCAGCTCCAGCAGGTGACATTTTATTGGTTTCATATCTTTTATATTTTATATCGATGTAAGTATAAGGTGTTGGACCAATAACATCTTTCCACGCCGACGTCAAGTTAGGATGGACTGGCTTAATCTCAATTCCTATTTATCGATGGAGACATGCTTTGTTTTCGGATGAATCAAAACATTCCTTCTCTTCAGATCTTATAGAGGTCAAAGTGTGTACAGATGTGTAGGACCACATTATTCTCATAAATTATCGCGGGTGATCGTGATCGTTTTGGGGGGAGGTGGACTAAAGATGTGGCTGGCATATGCTGTGGACAGAGAATGTCCAAGTTGTCATTGAATGCAATTTAACAGCTCAACATAACATAGACGTTGTTCTACAGCCATTGGCTGTTGCGTTTGTTTGTCAGCACAACGTCACATTTAAGCAGTGTCACGCCCGTGCTCATGGCGCTAGAATTACCATGCCTTTCTTACATCAAAATCACGTGGACGTTATATACTGGCTTCCATACAGTGACGAAATGTCAACGCAAAACTTTAACCATAATTTCTAAGTAAAAAAGGGCCATAACTTGCATAGTATGCAGGATAGAGTTATCTAACTTAATACTCTACATAGCTGTGATAGTTGGGTAAGGTTGTAGACAGTTTCAATGCAATACATGTAGTATATAAGTACTTGCATGCAAAACCTTAACTATGGTGTGACGCGGACGCCGACGCCAGGGTGAGTAGTAAATCTCTCATAGTATTCGAATAGTCCAGCTAAAAATGCAGCCTCTAGTATGTTCTCAACGTTTCAATCTGCTAAGGTAACAAATGTGGCCTCTTAAGTGTCCACGAGTTTCCTGGTTGAGTTACTATTACTTTTGACACCAGAAAGTCAGTCGTTATGCTAAACTTAATCCCACAATTATCAGCGCCAAGTAGGGAAAGCCATTACTACCATTTTTAAAGTATTTGGTTTTATCCAGCCAGGGATGGAATATGAAACCTCCCGCACCGAGATGACCTCTCTAAAACTACGCTACCGAAGTGGTTACAGGCATTTAACCCTTTCCAACATACAACAAAAATGCAGCAGACGACTCTGAAAACAAAACTATAACAGATATCCAATTATGAAAGTGTATTTGAGTTTCCTGGTTGAGTTACCATTACTTTTGACACCAGCAAGTCAGTTGTAAGGCTAAACTTAATCCCACAATTATCAGCGCCAAATGGGGAAAGCCATTACTACCATTTTTAAAGTATTTGGTTTTAACCAGCCAGGTATCAAACCCGTAACCTCCTGCACCAAGACGGACACTCTACCACTTCAAAACCAAGGCGGTTAAAGACATTGAACTCTTTCCTCATACAACAAATCTGCAGCAGACGACTTTGAAGACCTCTAAGCAAAAATTTAAAAAAAATATACTTACTAAATAATGTTGAAAACATTGTTGCAAAAGGAGAAATTGCTCAGAGGCGTCAGAAAGGCTCTGTATGAGGGAAAGGGCATATTTTGTTTTAATAACAGAGAACTTTAGCCAATACCCTTCAGACTTTGCTTCACACTCAATATCAAATGTGTTTGCTCAAATTAAATTAACAAACAATGTTTGTACATACCCATGCTAATTATAAAGACACCTCTTTTTGTACAATTTCATGTAGAATGAGTACATCAAAAGTGAAAACTAAAATACATTTATAAAACAACCTTTTATTTAGATATATTAATTCATTTTCTCTGTGCATTATTTTAACACATTTTCTCTGTGCATTATTTTAACACATTTTCTCTGTGCATTATTTTAACATGTATGTAAGTATTTACATATTTATAAAGGGTAAACCCCACTTGAACAGTTGACTAGTATATAAATATCATATGGCAGCATGTGTGACATTGATATTGTCAACCCGAGAGCAGAATGTCACCCGAGGCGTAAGCCGAGGGTGACAATATCAATGTCACACATGCTGCCATATGATATTTATTTTATTATACCGAACACAATTAAGTGACGTCACTGCTGTATGCTGTATGCGTCACTGCTGTTTGTGTATAAGGGAGGCAATCACGTCATGATTTAGCTAAAATATTGAAGCAGTTATTTGCCCTTATATGACATTCAAAATATCACTGCGGTCACAGGACCTGACAGTCAATTTTCGCTTGGTCAAACAGGTTGAACATGTTTCTGATAGTCATAATATCTCTTTTTCGGGTAATAGGATTTTACCATTGTAGCCAAAAGTGAGGTATAATAATAAAAGATAACATATGATATACTTATGTCTACATACAAAATTTAACAGTGTTTTATTTTCTAACTGATATGATATATTTAACCCTTTCCCATTTACAATAATTCTTTAGCGGATGACTTAGATAATATATTTGCAAAACAATATCTGAACTCTCAATAAAAGAAAACCTTATTATTTAATAGGGTTAAAGACATTATTGCAAAAGGGAAACCTTGCTAATTATGAGCAATAGCTCCTTTTGCAAAAGTTTACAAAAGTCGTCTACTGCAAAGTCATCAGAAATTGTCTGTATGTGGGAAAGGGTTAAAGTTGGCTGATACAGGATATAATTATGTATACAGGCACATCATGACCGTGGTTTCTCTCTAGATTCCATCTGAAAATCCTTGCAATTTGGATGCAGATTAGAAAATCTTATTGGAAATCGAGAAATTTCTCACCATGAGTAGTTTCCCATTTTCCCACAATGTTTTCAAATGTCATCTGCTGCAGAAGTATTAAAATAAATACAAATATTTGATATAATAACAAATGTCAGATTTGTAGAGTGACTTCATATTTCTTACCATTATAATTATACGTTAGCAAAAAATAACAAAACAAACTAATTCATGCAGAATTCTGAAATGAGTTTCACAGATGATTGATTGATTGATTGGGGTTTAACGCCGTTTTTAACAATTTATCAGCTATTTTACGGCGGCCAGTTCACCTACTCATGCATTTCCTGGTTTTCATACACCAGTACTCCACACAACAATCTTCCCAAGCAACTGGCTGCTTTTCCGAAATAGACTTGGCCCATTGGTGAAAGACGAATGACGCATGTCGCATCAATCCTCGGAAAGAAAGTTGGCTGAGCCGGGATTTGAACTCACAACACCTGGATTTACAGCCCGCATCGCTACCGACTGAGCTACCAGGGCTCGGCAGTTTCACAGATGAGGACACAAAATATATCAAATAAAATTCTACCTTATAACAATATACGATCACTTAACTTTTTACATATTAAACAAAAAAACATGTATTCAGCATTTGGCATGGAAAGAATCTGTTTTAACATATGAACTTTTTTATAAGTTTTAACCCTTTCCCTCATATAGACGCTTTATGAACAAAAGGGCCATGATGGCCATATATCGCTCACCCGATTTATGTGACAAATAAATGATGTTTTTATCGTGTTCACAAAGTCAATTATAACAATTTTGCCAATTTTAAAGGGCCATAATTCAGTCATGCATGACGGATCCTGCTGGTTTTCAAAAGGAACCGAGCTCTCATGTATATCTAGCTACTGTATAAGTTTGGTAAACATCGGACAATAAATGAAGACTGTATCGTGTTCACAATAAATTATGGACGGACGACGGATGACAGACGGCGAACGACAGACGACGTGACAGGTGAGCTAAAAACATATTGACAAAAGAAGAAATTGCTCAAACGAGCAATTTCTCTTTTGCCGCAATGTTTTCCACTTTTAGTCATAGGTTATCCATTCAAATATAGAGATTTATTTTGTTGTTTTACAAAATATGATCAAAGTCGTCTGCTGCAGAATTGTTGTATGGGGGAAAGGGTTAAACATCTTTCATCTGCTGCTGATTTGTCAAAATGTTTCATCATGTGGGCATTTTGGGTTTGATGCAAAAATCCTGTCACGGACAGAGACTGCTTTTGACTATTCTACAGCAGTGAGTTGTTAAAGAAAGTACTAAAAAATAACACTTTTAACATGCACATGCATTATAAGAGATGTTCTCGTACATATATACAGTAAATACATCTTCAAAACAAAAAAAGAGTATCGCAAATCACTAACATGACGTAAATTGATAACAAGCAACCTTCTGTTCAAACATAAAACAAATCTGAAGCTGATCACTTAACCCTTTCCCTCATATAGACGCTTTCGCCTCTGCAGCAGATGACTTTTAAAAAAACATAGTGACAAAAGAAGAAATTGCTCAAAATGAGCAATTTCTCTTTTTGCCACAAGGTTTTCACCATTTAGTCATGGGTTATGCATTCAATTTTAGAGATTCTCTATATTTTGAAAAAATATGTTCAAAGTCGCCTGCTGCAGAATTGTCGTTTGAAGGAAAGGGTTAATATATATTTAGGTGGAGAACCGGGTGGAGATAAGGTTAACTTTCGTTGAAAATTCATGGCAAAACATAGAAATTACTTATAAAAATTGATTGATTGGGGTTTAACGCCGTTTTTAACACTGTCTCGGTCATATCATAGCGGCCAGTTAACCTACTCATGTATTTCCTGGTTTTCTCACACCAGTACTCCACAAAACAATCTTCCCAAACAACTGGCTGCTTTTCCACATAGACTTAGCCCATTGGTGGATGACGAATGACGCATGTCGCATTGACTTAGAGCCGGGATTCAAACTCACAAGCCCTGGATTGACAGCTCGCGTCGCTACCGACTGAGCTACCAGGGCTCCTTCTTTTTGACAGGCTGTCAGAAGATACAGGTAAGGAAAGAAAGCCATTTCTGTATCTTTTAAAAATGTTTAATCCGTTTCTTTTGTACTTTTTGTATAATTGGAAATAATCATAAACAAGATGGCCCTCACTCACTAACCTGAGTAACATTAACCCATTCCTACATACAAACATTTGCAGCAGACAACATTATATCAATATTAGAATATGGAAAACATCTCTATAAATCAAAGTATAATTCATAAAAACACTTGAAGACATTGTGGCAAAAGGAAAAATTGGTCATCATGAGCATTTTTTTCCATTTATCACAATGTTTTCAAGTCGTCTGCTGCAATGACGTCAGAATGCGTCTACATGTAGAAAAGGCTTAATGATTTTGAACGACTTTGAAAGTAGATCACTTAAGGAACATTCTTGAGAAATTATTTTGAAATTGGTTAATCGGTTTAGGGGAAGAAGTTGTTTGTAGGAAAACTTGAACAGACGGCCATAAGACGGAGACTCCAGACGGTAAGTGATCACAAACCTCACCAAGCACTTTGTGCCGATTCAAGCTAAAAAGATGCAATTCCTCTTCATCTCAAAGCTTAATTTAAGAATAATGTACGCAGAGACATAACATATAAGACCTTCATCATTTTTTGTTCAGAATTTGTGCCCAAGTATGTGATTCATCAAAAAATATAAAAACTCAAAGACCAATAAAAAGTCTTATTTGGACCATAGAGTTCATTTCTGAGCACAGAGAAAGTTTTTCGACTCTTATAGCTATGGGGCCAGGGGAATGTAATAGCTGTTCCAATTCTTTGAATATTCCAGCTAAATATGGACAGGTACAAGTCATTTATATTCATTCTTGAGTTTTATATGAAAAGCCTTTCTGAATGGTGGTTCTAACTCAACCTTTCCCATATGCAGACATATTTTGATGAATCCGCAGAAGGTGACATTGTAGTTCTAGCAAAGTGAAAAGAAAATCCTAATACACATTTATCCTTTTGCCACAATTTGTTCAATAATTGTACTTTAACCCTTTCCCTCATATAGACGCTTTCTGACACCTCTGCAGCAGACGGCTCTTTGAAAGCAAAAGAAGAAGTTGCTCAAAACAAGCAATTTCTCCTTTTGCCACAATGTTTTCCACTTTTAGTCATAGGTTATCCATTCAATCATAGAGATTTTCTATTTTTTGACAAAATATGTTCAAAGTCGTCTGCTGCAGATTTCTTGTATCAGGGAGAGGGTTATCTTATAGAGATTTTCCATACATTATGCTAGAGGCATCTTCGCAAGCCAAGGGAAATTAGTCCATCAAATTACCAAAATTATTTATGGGAATGCTTATGTACGAAGAAGCCTTGGCTATCGAAGATGGGCTAAAGGTCAGGTTACACCAAGTAAATTCCTTCTATGTTTCCAGTTTCAATGTAAAACAACCAGTTTAACCCTTTCCCTCATACGACAATTCTGAAGCAGACGACATTGAACGTTTGTTGTCAAAACATAGAAAATCTCCATAACTGGATGGATAACCTATGACAAAAAGTGGAAAACATTGTGGCAAAAGGAGAAATTGCACGTTCTGTGCAATTTCTTCTTTTGTCACTATGTTTTCAAAAAGCCGTCTGCTGCAGAGGCTTCAGAAAGCGTTTATATGAGGGAAAGGGTTAAACCCTCAATTGTCACACTGTCTAAGCAATTTACAAGTAGAACACCCTATTTCATTGAAAAGAGTGACCTCTAAACTTTAAAATAACTAAATTGGGGTAGAGGGGGTCAAGTATTATGCAAGAAAGAATTCACACCGTATAGATGGTTACCATCATTTTGAATGTAATCTGGATTTGACAACTTTTTTTTCAAATACTATACTTTCATATACAAGCAAGGTCAAAATACTAACAAGAGGCCCAAGAGGGCCAGTATCGCTCAACGGTCATTAGGCAAAAATTAAATCTCCAAACAGCCATATAATGCAAAATAGCCCCACCCTCTGGAAGCCATGTTTTTTCGACCAATCAACTTGGCTTGAAGGAATCTGATAGAGGGTCTTCCAAGTAACATTTCTACAAAATTATTTGAAAATCTGCCTGACTCTTTCGAAGGAGAAGATTTTTTAAGTTTTCACTATAGCCATAAAAGGCAAAATAGCCCCAAAAGGCAGAATAGCCCCGCCCGTTGACGGCCATGTTTTTTTACCAATCAACATGGCTTGAAGGAATCTGATAGAGGGTTACCCAAGGAACATTTCAACAAAATTATTTGAAAATCGGCCTGACACTTTTGGAGAAGAAGATTTGTTTGTGTTTATACTTTTATTTTTGGTTGTCATGGATCGGACCAATTTGGAGGAATTTAGGAGAGGACATTGAGAGGATGCTTCCTATGAAGTTTCATCCGAATTGCCCAAGTGGTTAGGGAGAAGAAGTCGTTTGAAGCAAAAAATTAACGAACGGACGGACGCAATCACGCACGACGGACAATTCGCCTTGACATAAGCTCGACTAGCTTTCAGCCAGTGGAGCTAAAATTGATCAAATCTAACATTTCCAATGCATCCTATACACATTTACAATGAATTTAAACTCAATGTCATATATTCAATGCATTCACAAATTTCTATGCAAACAAAGCTTTAGGGACTATTTGGCTGTAGATCAGCATTGCCGAATATGAATTTAGTATAATTTGACCCAGATGTTTTTAAATTCGTCCCGACAACGTCTGCTGACATCAGTTTGCTGTATGTGGATCGGGTAAAAATATGTAAATTGTGTCAGAAAAATTAAAAAAAATTTTTTTTGCATGTACAATGACTTCAGACGAATTTGGTATCTAAATCCCTTAATTTGCGAATGTCTAATCGAATGTCTTATGTCTAACTGACCAATTAGACATTCGTTTTTTTAATGTACATTGATCTCTGATGAATTTGGTACCTAAATCTCTTAATTTGCGAATGTCTAATCGAATGTCTAATGTCTAACTGACTAATTAGACATTCGTTTTTTGAATGTACAATGACCTCGGACGAATTTGGGTTTAAGATCTTGTAATTTGCGAATGTCTAATCGAATGTCTAATGTCTAACTGACCAATTAGACATTCGTTTTTTGAATGTACAATGACTTCCGAGGAATTTGCAAACTAAGTTTCGTAATTTGCGAATGTCTAATCGAATGTCTAATGTCTAACTGACCAATTAGACATTCGTTTTTTTAATGTACATTGATCTCTGATGAATTTGGTACCTAAATCTCTTAATTTGCGAATGTCTAATCGAATGTCTAATGTCTGATTGACCAATTAGACATTCGTGTTTTGGATGTACAATGACCTCCGACGAATTTGGTACCTACATATCGTAATTCGCGAATGTCTAATCGAATGTCTAATGTCTAACTGACCAATTAGACATTCGTTTTTTTAATGTACATTGATCTCTGATGAATTTGGTACCTAAATCTCTTAATTTGCGAATGTCTAATCGAATGTCTAATGTCTAACTGACCAATTAGACATTCGTTTTTTGAATGTACAATGATCTCCGACGAATTTGGTACCTACATATCGTAATTCGCGAATGTCTAATCGAATGTCTAATGTCTAACTGACCAATTAGACATTCGTTTTTTGCATGTAGAATGACCTCCGACGAATTTGGTATCTAAATCCCTTAATTTGCGAATGTCTTATCGAATGTCTAATGTCTAACTGACCAATTAGACATTCGTTTTTTGAATGTACAATGACCTCCGAGGAATTTGAAAACTAAGTTTCGTAATTTGTTAATGTCTAATCGAATGTCTAATGTCTAACTGACGAATTAGACATTCGTTTTTTGAATGTACAATGATCTCTGACGAATTTGGAACCTAAGTATAGTAATTTGCGAATGTCTAATCGAATGTCTAATGTCTAACTGACCAATTAGACATTCGTTTTTTGCATGTACAATGACCTCCGACGAATTTGGTATCTAAATCCCTTAATTTGCGAATGTCTAATCGAATGTCTAATGTCTAACTGACCAATTAGACATTCGTGTTTTGCATGTACAATGACCTCCGACGAATTCGGGTTATATATCTTGTAATTTGCGAATGTCTAATCGAATGTCTAATGTCGAATTAGACATTCGATATTTAACATTTGCGATTTTTCTGAAAGTCTAATCGAATGTCTAATGTCTAATTAGACATTCGATAATCAAATTTAGCGAATGTCTAATCGAATGTCTAACGTCTAATTAGACATTCGAATATTTTTTTTGAATGTCTAATGTCTAACGTCTAATGCTCTGCCAACTTCACACACTTATGGAATTTGATGATCCTTCATGCTTATTAAGGGAGCTAATAGAAATTACATTAACCCCCCCTTTCCTACATATAACAAATCTGCAGCAGAAGACTTTGATAACATCTAGAGGTAAATATATTGAAAATTTGAGCAATTTCTCCTTTTGCCACACTGTTTTCAAACGTGTTCTCCTGCAGATGCGTCAAAACATATCTTCATGAGGGAATGGGTTAACCCTTTCCCAAATACGAACATTTTGCAGCAAACGACTTTGGATCTTCGGAGATTTCTTTGGATTTTTAATTTGTTCAACATTGTTTAACTTCCTTTCAGTATCAAATGGCATAATGACTGATGTTTACTTTGTCCGAATGTTTAAAAATATTGACTGTAGTTGGGAGTTATATACGTAATATACGCCATCTAAGAAATATACGCCATCTTAATTTTCTCGAATTGCCCAATGGTGACAATGTGTCACCCTTCATATTTAGTGAAGACATACCCTTCCCTATGTTAATCAGTCAACAAAAATACTTAAGAACACAATTTTAGGTTCAGCTTAGGTTCTGCCGGACTAATATTCCGTCTCAGGGGGGTAGAGGTATACAGTAATGATTTTTGAGACAGAAAATCCACAGGAGGCGAAAAGTGACTGTCCGGGTTAGCCTGCGAGGCATGCTTAGACTGATACGGGTCGATACTTTACGCTGAGTCCACAATGTTGGTTTTCTAATGGAATGGCTCATATATGTTCCGTGATGTTAGGGTTATAAAGCACGTTGTCAAACTTGACGTAAAATGCTTTCGTAGCTTTTAGGATATTCGCTTTTTTCCGTTTTACGGATATCCCTATACTATTAAATTAACTATACAATTCTCACGAAACATTATTTAGGTTCCGTAAACGTCCGCTGAACTGCAATGAATTGTGACGCTCCAATCCATCCTCGGGCCCCAGGCTATTCATAAACTATATGATACCCTGGGCAAATTGGCTAGCGAAACTTCGTAAAGCATGCACCACGATTTCCTCCGTACCTATACTGTAATTTTCGTATCGCACGAGGTTTGTGTCATGCGGCCAATCAAGCGGCTGTATTTCACCTCATAAATTATTCATGAGTACGAGATTTTTACAGCCAATTTGCCCAGGTATCATATAGTTTATGAATAGCCTTGGTACCGAGGATGGCTCCAATCTAGTCCAGTATTATTTCCTTCACGTGGATATTCTAACGAAGGGCACTAAAGACTGTGTGTCTACCCGCCACGGTCATAAAACTGGCCAACGTTGTGTACACTGAACAGCCAGGGACAACATTTCTTTATAAATACAAGGTACATCTACTACATGTATAATAAGTTTGAGCAAATATAGCCACTTGGTAACTGAATTCGATATTTGTTTTACATAAAAATTAACTACAATTCAATGTAGTTTTCTGGTGATAAGTGGTGTAATGTTAGAGCGTCCGTGTCGGACGCGGGAGGTCACGGATTCGATCCCCGGACGGGTCATACTAAAGACTTTAAAAATGGTAGAAATGGCTGCCCTCCTTGGCGCTTAGGGTTGCGCAGTAAGCGTTACGACTGGCTGGTTGGTGAGATAATGAATGGACCAGTTGTACTGGTAAGTTAGCCAGAAAACGCGTGATATAACTGAACACTTGCTGAAAGTGGCGTATAATACAAAACAATCAATCCTGGAGGCAAGTCGCTCGTACTTTGACCACCCTGATCAGATTGGTCGAGGGTACAAACTGATCTTGCTCTTTCTGGTCGCACCCCGTCTCGAATGTCGGGGTTTCTATGTCCTAGCCCAGTGCGTTATTTGAAGTTGAAAATAACTGAAGAATGTGTAGAAAATACCGACAATAGAAATGACAAGATCATGAGACAGAATAAAAATGTCACCAGAAAAAGATAGCGCTGTCGTTTTCTTCTGTATAAAACATGGTTGTTTCAAATAGTATCTCCTAAGTGCAGGGCAATGGTAGCTCAATAAATGGTCCAAGGACTCTTACCATAGGTTGGCCCTCAAGCGAC